>JAKKUS010000150.1:0-12742 GCA_023238725.1 Scortum barcoo
GTTGTTGTTGTTGCATCAGTGGTTGTTGTTGGTGCTTCAGTAGTTGTTGTTGCATCAGTGTTGTTGTTGTTGTTGTTGTTGTTACATCAGTCAGTTGTTGTTGTTGGTTGCATGTTGTTGTTGCAGTGGTTGTTGTTGTGCTGTTGTTGCAGTGGTTGTTGTTGCATCAGTGGTTGTTGTTGGCAGTGGTTGTTGTTGGTGCATGCTGGTTGTTGTTGTTGTTGTTTGTTGTTGTTGTTGGTGCATTGGTAGATGCAGCAGTGGTTGTTGGTGCATCAGTTGTTGTTGTTGCATTTGTTGTTGGTGCTAGTAGTTTGTTATTGCATCTGTGTTTGTTGTTGGTGCTGCAGTTGTTGTTGTTGCATCAGTGGTGTTGTTGTTGTTGTTGTTGTTGTTGGTGCTGCAGTTGTTGTTGTTGCATCAGTGGTTGTTGTTGTTGCGTCAGTTGTTGTTGTTGTTGCATCAGTGGTTGTTGTTGGCGCTGCAGTTGTTGTTGTTGCATCTGTGGCTGCAGAGTTGTTGGTAGGTTGTTGTTGTTGTTGTTGTTGCTCAGTGGTTGTTGTTGTTGTTGTTGGTGCTGCAGTTGTTGTTGTTGCATCAGTGGATGTTGTTGTTGCGTCAGTTGTTGTTGTTGTTGCATCAGTGGTTGTTGTTGTTGTTGTCAGTTGTTTGTTGTTGCATCAGTGGTTGTTGTAGTAGTGCATCAGTGGTGTTGTTGGTGTTGTTGTAATTGCATCAGTGGTTTTTGTTGGCTGCAGTTGTTGTTATTGCATCAGTGGTTGTTGTTGTTGTTGCATGTTGTTATTGGTGCAGTGGTTGTTGTTGTTGCATCAGTTGTTGTTGTTTGTAGTGGTTGTTGCAGCAGCAGTGGTTGTTGATTGTGTTTCAGAAGTGGTTGTAGGTGCATCAGATGTTTATTGTTGGGTTTGTTGTTGTTGCATCAGTTGGTTGTTGTTGTTGTTGCATCAGTGGTTGTTGTTGGTGCTGCAGTTGTTGTTGTTGCATCAGTGGTTGTTGTTGTGCTGTTGCATCAGTTGTTGTTGTTGGTGCATCAGTGGTTGTTGTTGTAGATGCAGCAGTTGTTGTTGTTGTTGTTGTACTTGCATCAGTAGTGGTTGTTGTTGCATCAGTGTTGTTGTTGGTGCTGCGGTCAGTGTTGTTGTTGCATCAGTGGTTGTTGTGCTGGTTGTTGTTGTTGGTGCTGCAGTGGTTGTTGTTAGTCAGTTATTATTGTTACATGTGTGTTGTTGTTGGTGCTTGCAGATACAGTTGTTGTTGTTGTGCAGTGTTGTTGTTGTGAACATTGTTGTTGGTGTTGTTGTTGTTGCATCTGTGGTGTTGTTGGTGCAGTTGTTGTTGTTGCATCAGTGGTTGTTGTAGATGCAACAGTGGTTGTTGTTGCACATCAGTAGTTGTTATTGGTGCAGCAGTGGTTGTTGTTGTTGTTGTTGTTGTTGCTTGCAGTGGTTGTTGTTGGTGCTGCGGTTGTTGTTGTTGCATCAGTGGATGTTGTTGTTGCGTCAGTTGTTGTTGTACTTGCATCAGTGGTTGTTGTAGATGCAGCAGTGGTTGTTGTTGCATCAGTGGTTGTTGTAGTTGCATCAGTGGTTGTTGTTGGTGCTGTAGTAGTTGTTGTTGCATCTGTGGTTGTTGTTGGTGCTGCAGTTGTTGTTGTAGTGGTTGTTGTAGTGCATCAGTGGTTGTTGTTGTTGCGTCAGTTGTTGTTGTTGTTGCATCAGTGGTTGTTGTAGTTGCAGTAGTGGTTGTTGTTGTTTCAGAAGTGGTTGTAGGTGCATCAGATGTTGTTGTTGTTGAGTCAGTTGTTGTTGTTGTTGTTGTCAGTT
The DNA here is from genome assembly GCA_023238725.1 of Scortum barcoo. Lineage (NCBI taxonomy): Eukaryota > Metazoa > Chordata > Actinopteri > Centrarchiformes > Terapontidae > Scortum > Scortum barcoo. Next base: position 1,845 of record JAKKUS010000150.1, read on the forward strand.
GGTTGTTGTTGGTGCTGCAGTTGTTGTTGTTGCATCAGTGGTTGTTGTTGTTGGTTGTTGTTGCAGTTTTTGTCAGTGTTGTTGTTGTTGTTGCGTCAGTTGTTGTTGTTGTGGCATCAGTGGTTGTTGTTGGTGCTGCAGTTGTTGTTGTTGCATCATCAGTGGTTGTTGTTGGTGCTGCAGTCAGTTGTTGTTGTTGTTGTTGTTGGTGCTGCAGTTGGTTGTTGGTTGGCATCGGTGGTTGTAGATGCAGTTGTTGTTGTTGCATCAGTGGTTGTTGCAGTGTTGTTGTTGTTGCAGTCAGTTTGTTGTTGTTGCATCAGTGGTTGTTGTTGTGCAGTTGTTGTAGTTGCATCAGTGGTTTTTGCATCAGTGTTGTTGTTGCATCAGTGGTTGTTGTTGTTGCATCAGTGGTTGTTGTTGTGCTGTTGTTGTTATTGCATGCTGGTTGTGGTTGTTGTTGTTGTTGTTGCACTGGTGGTTGTTGTTGGTGCTTTGCAGTTGTTGTTGCATCAGTGGTTGTTGTTGTTTGCATCAGTGGATGTTGTTGTTGCATCAGTTGTTGTTGTAGTTGCATCAGTTGTTGTAGATGCAGCAATGGTGTTGTTGTTGCGTGCATCAGTGGTTGTTGTTGGTGCAGCATGTGGTGTTGTTGTTGCATCAGTGGTTGTTGTTGTTGTGGTTGTTGTTGGTGCTGCAGTTGTTGTTGCATCAGTGGTTGTTGTGCTGTTGCTGCATCAGGTTGTTGTTGTTGTTGTTGTTGTTGGCAGTAGTTGTTGTTGTTGCATCAGTGGTTGTTGTTGGTGTGGCTGCAGTGTTGTTGTTGCATTGTTGTTGTTGCATCAGTGGTTGTTGTTGCTGCGCTGTTGTTGTTAGTATTGTTGCATGTTGTTGTTGGTTGCAGTTTGTTGCATCAGTGTTGTTGTTGGTTGTTGTTGTTGTTGCATCATGTTGTTGTTGTTTGTTAGTTGTTGCATCAGCATGTTTCAGTTGTTGTTGTAGTTGCATCAGTGGTTGTTGTTGTGGCATCAGTGTGGTTGTTGTTGGTTGCTGCAGTTGTTGTTGTTGCAGTCAGTTTGTTGTTGCATCAGTGTTGTTGTTGTTGTTGCATCAGTGGTTGTTGTTGTTGTTGTTGCATGGTTGTTGTTGGTGCAGTTGTTGTTGTAGTAGTGCAGCAGTGGTTGTTGTTGTTGCATGGTTGTTGTTGTTTCAGTGGTTGTTGTTGTTGTTGCTTGCAGTTGTTGTTGTTGCATCAGTGGTTGTTGTTGATTCATTGTTGTCAGTGGTTGTTGTTGGTGCTGCTGGTTGTTGTTGTTGCATCAGTGGTTGTTGTACCTGCATGCGGTTGTGGTTGTTGTTGTTGCAGTAGTGGTTGTTGTTGCATGTTGTTGTTGCAGTGGTTGTTGTTGGTTGCTGCAGTTTTTGTTGTTGCGTCAGTTGTTGTTGTTGTTGCATCAGTGGTTGTTGTTGGTGCTGCAGTGGTTGTTGTTGGCACTGCAGTTGTTGTTGTTGCATCAGTGGTTGTTGTTGGTGTAGTTGTTATTGCAGTTGTTGTTGTATTGTTGTTGTTGTATCAGTGGTTGTTGTTGGTGCTGTAGTAGTTGTTGTTGCATCTGTGGTTGTTGTTGTTGCTTCAGTTGTTGTTGTTGTTGTGCTGCAGTTGTTGTTGTTGTTGTTGTTGTGCTGTTGCAGTTGTTGTTGCAGTTGTTGTTGCATTGTTGTTGCAGTGGATTGTTGTTGTTGCGTGCAGTTGTTGTTGTACTTTGCATCATGGTTGTTGTTGTGCAGCAGTGGTTGTTGGTGCATGCAGTGGTTGTTGTAGTTGCATCAGTGGTTGTTGTTGGTGCTGTCAGTAGTGTTAGTTGCATTGTGGATTTGTTGTTGGTGCTGCGGTTGTTGTTGTTGCATCAGTGTTGTTGTTGTTGCGTCAGTTGTTGTTGTTGTTGCATCACTGCACTCAGTGGTTGTTGTTGTTGCATCAGTGTTGCTGCAGTTGTTAGTTGCAGCAGTGGTTGTTGTTGTGCATCATGGCGTTGTTGTTGTTGTTGTAGTTGGTGCAGCAGTTGTTGTTGTTGCTGCAGTGGTTGTTGTTGGTGCTGCAGTTGTTGTTGTTGCATCAGTGGTTGTTGTTGTTGCATCAGTTGTTGTTGTCGTCAGTTGTTGTTGTGCTTGCATCAGTGGTTGTTGTTGTGCAGCAGTGGTTGTTCAGTTGCATCATCGTGGTTGTTGTTGGTTACATCAGTGGTTGTTGTTGGTGCTGTAGTAGTTGTTGTTGCATCTGTGGTTGTTGTTGGTGCTGCAGTTGTTGTTGCATCAGTGGTTGTTGTTGTTGTTGCGTCAGTTGTTGTAGCATTGTTGTTGTTGCATCAGTGGTTGTTTGTTGTTGTTGCATCAGTGGTTGTTGTAGATGGATCAGCAGTGGTTGTTGGTGCATCAGTGGTTGTTGTACTTGCTGCAGGTTGTGGTTGTTGTTGTTGTTGGTGCTGCAGTGGTTGTTGTTGTTGCATCAGTGGATGTTGTTGTTGCGTCAGTTGTTGTTGTAGTTGCATCAGTTGTTGTTGTAGATGCAGCAGTGGTTGTTGGTGCATCAGTGGTTGTTGTTGTTGCTGCAGTTGTTGTTGCATCAGTGGTTGTTGTTGGTGCAGTTGTTGTTGGCAGTTGTTGTTGCATCAGTGGTTGTTGTACTTGCTGCGGTTGTGGTTGTTGTTGTTTCAGTAGTGGTTGTTGTAGTTGCATCACTTGTTGTTGTTGGTGTTGCAGTAGTTGCTATTGCATCTGTGGTTGTTGTTGGTGCTGCAGTTGTTGTTGCATCAGTGGTTGTTGTTCAGTTGTTGTTGTTGTTGTTGTTGTTGTGGCATCAGTCAGTGGTTGTTGTTGGTGCTGTTGCAGTTGTTGTTGTTGCATCTGTGGTTGTTGTTGGTGCTGCGGTTGTTGTTGTTGTATCAGTGGTTGTTGTTGGTGCTGCAGTAGTTGTTGTTGCATCTGTGGTTGTTGTTGTTGCGTCAGTTGTTGTTGTTGGTGCTGCAGTGGTTGTTGTTGTTGCATCAGTGCAGTTGTTGTTGTTGCATCAGTGGTTGTTGTTGGTGCTGTAGTAGTTGTTGTTGTTGCATCAGTGGTTCCAGTTTGTTGTTGTTGTTGCAGTCAGTTGGTTGTTGTAGTGATTGCAGCAGTGGTTGTTGTTGGTGCATCAGTGGTTGTTGTTGTTGCATTGTTGTGGCTTGCAGTTGTCAGTTGTTGTTGCATCAGTGGTTGTTGTTGGTGCTGTGGTTGTTGTTGGTGCAGTTGTTGTTGTTGCATCAGTGGTTGTTGTACCTGCTGCAGGTTGTGGTTGTTGTTGTTCCAGTGGTTGTTGTTGGTGTTGTTGTTGCTGCTGGTTGTTGTTGCATTGTTGCATTGTTGCATGCTTGGTTGTTGTTGGTGTTGTTGGTGCATCAGTCAGTAGTTGTTGTTGCATCAGTGGTTGTTGGTGCTGCAGTTGTTGTTGTTGCATCAGTGGTTCAGTTGTTGTTGTTGTGCAGTGTTGTTGTTGCAATGGTTGTTGTTGTTGCGTCAGTTGTTGTTGTGCTGCAGTGGTTGTTGTTGGCACTGTTCAGTTGTTGTTGTTGCATCAGTGGTTGTTGTTGTTGCGCTGCAGTTGTTGTTGTTGTTGCATCAGTGGTTGTTGTTGATTAGCATGCAGTGGTTGTTGTTGAGTGGTTGTTGTTGTTGTTGTTGTTGAATCATTGTTGTTTTGTGGTGCTGCAGTGGTTGTTGTTGTCAGTGTTGTTGCATTGTTGGTGCAGTGGTTGTTGTTGGTGCTGCAGTTGTTGTTGCATCAGTGGTTGTTGTTGGTGCTGTGGTTGTTGTTATTGCATCAGTAGTTGTTTGTTGTTGCATCAGTGGTTGTTGTTGTTGTTGCGTCAGTGGTTGTTGTTGGTTGTTGTTGTTGTTGTTCTTGGTGCACATCAGTGGTTGTTGTTGTTGTTGGCGCTGCAGTTGTTGTTGTTGCATCAGTGTTGTTGTTGTTGCATGGTTGTTGTTGGTTGTTGTTGGTGCAGTGGTTGTTGTTGCATCAGTGGTTAGTTGTTATTGGTTGTTGCAGCAGTGGTTGTTGTTGTTGCATTGTTGTGCATGTGGTTGTTTTTGGTGCAGTGGTTGTTGTTGGTGTTGTTGCTGCAGTTGTTGTTGTTGCATCAGTGGTTGTATGTTGTTGTTGTGCTGTGGTGTTGTTGCGTCAGTTGTTGTTGTTGCATCAGTGGTTGTTGTAGATGCAGCAGTGGTTGTTGTGCATGGGTTGTTGTTGTATCATCATCAGTGGTTGTTGTGGTTGTTGTTGACATCAGTGGTTGTTGTTGGTGTTGTTGCTGTGGTAGTAGTTGTTGTTGTCATTGTTGTTGCATCAGTGTGGTTGTTGTTGGTGCAGTGGTTGTTGGTGCTGTGGTTGTTGCATTGGTTGCAGTTGTTGTTGTTGCATCAGTGTTGTTGTTGTCAGGTTGTTGTTGTTGCGTGCAGTGCAGCAGTGGTTGTTGCAGGTGTTTCAGTAAAGTTGGTTGTTGCATTGCAGTGGTTGTTGTTGTTGTTGTTGTTGGTGCGTGCAGTTGTTGTTGTTGCATCAGTGGTTGTTGTAGATGGTTGTTGCAGTGTAGTTGTTGGTGCATCAGTGTTGTTGTTGTTGTTGCTGCATTGTTGTTGCATCAGCAGTTGTTGTTGTTGCATCAGTGGTGGTTGTTGGTGCATCAGTGGTTGTTTGTTGTTGGTTGTTGTTGCAGTTGCATCAGTGTTGTTGTTGTTGCATCAGTGGTTGTTGTTGGATTGTGCGGTTGTGGTTGTTGTTGGTTGTCAGTGCAGTTGTTGTAGTGGTTGTTGTTGCATCAGTGGCTTGTTGTTGGTGCTGCAGTTGTTGTTGTTGTTGCATCAGTGGTTGTTGTTGTTGTTGCGTCAGTTGTTGTTGTTGTCAGTGTTGTTGCATCATTGTTGTGTTGTTGTAGATTGCATCAGTGGTTGTTGTTGTTGTTGTTGTTGCAGTGCATCAGTTGTTGTTGTTGCGTCAGTTTGTTGTTGCATCAGTGGTTGCAGTTATTGTTGCAGTTGTTGTTGTAGTTGTTACATCAGTGGTTGTTGTTGGTGCAGTTGTTGTTGTTGTTGTTGTTGTTGTTGCATCAGTTGTTGTTAGTCAGTGGTTGTTGTTGGTGCTGTTGTTGTTGTTGGCGTCTAGTTGCAGTTGTTGTTGTTGCATTGGTTGGTTGTTGCAGTTGGTTTGTTGTTGCAGTCAGTTGTTGTTGTTGTTGCATCAGTGTGTTGTTGTTGTTGTTGTTGGAGTCAGTTGTTGTTGTTGTTGCATCAGTGGTTGTTGTTGTTGTTGCATGCAGTGGTTGTTGTTGTTGCTGCAGTTGTTGTTGTTGTTGTTGCTGCAGTGTTGTTGTTGTTGTTGTTGTTGTTTCATCAGTGGTTGTTGTTGTTGCGTCAGTTTGTTATTCGTCATCAGTTGTTGTTGTTGTTGTAGTGTTGTTGTTGCATCTGTTGTTGTTGTTGCATCAGTTGTTGTTGTAGATGGTTGGTACAGCAGTGGTTGTTGTTGGTTGTTAGTGCAGTGGTTGTTGTTGTTGCGTCAGTTGTTGTTGTTGTTGTTGTTGCATCGGTTGTTGTTGTTGTTGTTTCATCAGTGGTTGTTGTTGGTGCTGCATGCAGTAGTTGTTGTTGCATTGTTTGTTGTTGTTGCATCAGTTGGTTGTTGGTGCTGCAGTGGTTGTTGTTTGCAGCAGTTGTTGTTGTTGCATCAGGTTGTTGTTGGCGTTGCAGTTGTTATTGTTGTTGGTGTTGTACATCAGTGGTTGTTGTAGTTGTTGTTGCATCAGTGGTTGTTGTTGGTGCAGTGGTTGTTGTACATCAGTGGTGTTGTTGTTGCTGTGGTTGTTGTAGTAGTTGTTGATTGCATTGTTGTTGCATCTGTGGTTGTTGTTGGTGCATCAGTTGTTGTTGGTGCTGCAATTGTTGTTGTTGCATCAGTGGTTGTGTTGTTGTTACCTGCGTTGCAGTTGTTGTTGTTGTGGTGTTGTTGTTGCAGTGGTTGTTGCATCAGTGGTTGTTGTTGTTGAGTTTGTTGTTGCATCAGTGGTTGTTGTTGGTGCATCAGTGTGTTGTTGTATTGTTGCTTGCTGTGTTGTTGTGTTGTTGTTGTTGTTGTTGGTGCATCAGTGGTTGTTGTTGCGTCAGTTGTTGTTGTTGCATCAGTGGTTGTTGTTGGTGCGTTGTTGTTGTTGTTGGTGCTGCAGTTGTTGTTGTTGTTGCATCAGTGGTTGTTGTTGGTTGCATCAGTGGTTGTTGTTGTGCAGTTGTTGCATTGTTGTTGTTGTTGCAGCACTGGTTGTTGTTGTTTCAGAAGTGGATGTAGGTGCATCAGATGTTGTTGTTGTTGGTTGTCAGTTGTTGTTGTTGTTGTTGTTGGTACATCAGTGTTGTTGTTGGTGCTGCAGTTGTTGTTGTTGCATCAGTGGTTGTTTGTGCGGTGTTGTTGTTGTTGGCAGCATCAGTTGTTGTTTTTGCATGTTGTTGTTGTTGCGTCAGTTGTTGTTGTCATCAGTGGTTGTTGTTGAGATGCAGTGCTGTGAGTAGTTGTTATTGCATCTGTGGTTGTTGTTGTGCTGCAGTTGTTGTTGTTGCATCAGTGGTTGTTGTTGCATCAGTTGTTGTTGTTGCAGTTGTTGTTGTTGTCATCAGTGGTTGTTGTAGTTGCATCAGTGGTTGTTGTAGATGTTGCAGTTGTTGTTGTATCAGTGGTTGTTGTTGGTGCATCAGTGGTTGTTGTTGTTGTTCCACTTGCTGCGGTTGTGGTTGTTGTTGTTGTTGTGATGCTGCAGTGGTTGTTGTTGGTTGTTGCATCAGTGGATGTTGTTGTTGTTGCGTCAGTTGTTGTTGCATTGTTAGTTGCATCAGTGGTTGTTGTAGATGCAGCAGTGGTTGTTGTTGTTGTTGTTGTTGCATGCAGTTGTTGTTGTTGCAGTTGTTGTTGTTGCATCAGTGGTTGTTGTTGGTTGCTTTAGTAGTTGTTGTTGTTGCGTTGTTGTTGTTGTATCATTGCATCAGTGTTTGTTGTTGGCTTGGTTGCTGCAGTTGTTGCTTGCAGTTGTTGTTGCAGCAGTTTGTTGACATCAGTGGTTGTTGTTGTTGTTGTTGCAGTTGTTGTCAGTGTTGTTGCACAGTTGTTGTTGTTGGTGCTTGTGTTGCAGTGGTGTTGTTGTTGCATCAGTGGTTGTTGTAGTTGCATGGTTGTTGTTGGCAGTGGTTGCTATGTTGTTGTTGTTAGTTGCATCAGTTGTTGATTGTTGGTGAATGTTATTGTTGCATCAGTGGTTTGTTGTTAATTGCAGTGGTTGTTGTTGGTGCAGTGGTTGTTGTTGCATCAGTGGTTGTTGTTGCAGTTGTTGTATGGTTGTTGTTGCAGCAGTGGTTGTTGTTGCATCACTGTGGTTGTTGTTGTTGTGCTGCAGTGGTTGTTGTTGCAGCATGGTTGTTGTTGCATCAGTTGTTGTTGTTGTTGTTGTTGCATCATGGTTGTAGTGGTTGTTGTTGTTGTGTTGTTGTTGTTGTTGGGTACAGTTGTTGTTGTTGTTGCATGTGGTTGTTGTTGGTGCAGTGTTGTTGTTGTTGTTGTTGTTGTTGTTGCATCAGTGGTTGTTGTTGGTGCATCAGTTGTTGTTGTTGCAGTTGATGTTGTTGCAGTTGTTGTTATCAGTGGTTGTTGTTGTGCTGTAGTGTTGACATTGTGTTTGTTGTTGGGCAGTTGTTGTTGCATCATCAGTGGTTGTTGTACTTGCTGCGGTTGTGGTTGTTGTTGTTTCAGTAGTGGTTGTTGTTGCATCACTTGTTGTTTGTTGGTGCTGCAGTAGTTGTTATTGCATCTGTGGTTGTTGTTGGTGCTGCAGTTGTTGTTGTTGCATCAGTGGTTGTTGTTGCGTCAGTTGTTGTTGTTGTGGCAGTTGCATCAGTGGTTGTTGTTGGTGCTGCAATGGTTGTTGTTGCAGTAGTTGTTTGCTTGCATCTGTTGTTGTTGTTGGTGCTGCAGTTGTTGTTGTTGTTGGTGTATCAGTGGTTGTTGTTGGTGCTGCAGTCAGGTAGTTGTTGTTGCATCTGTGGTTGTTGTTGTTGCGTCAGTTGTTGTTGTTGTTGCTGCAGTGGTGTTGTTGTTGCTGTTGTTGTTGCATTGCACTGTGTTGCAGTGGTGTTGTTGTTTTGTTGTTGCATCAGTGGTTGTTGTTGCGGTTGTGTGTTGTGTTGGTTGGTGCTGTAGTAGTTGTTGCATTGTTGTTGTTGCATGCTGTTGTTGTTGTTGCATGGTTGTTGTTGTTGTTGTTGTTGCTGCACATCAGTGGTTGTTGTTGTTGCGTCAGTTGTTGTTGTAGATGCAGCAGTGGTTGTTGTTGTTGCACTGTTGCATTGTTATCAGTGGTTGTTGTTGCAGTTGTTGTTGTACATCAGTGGTTGTTGTGCTGCAGATGCAGTAGTGGTTGTTGTGTGTTGCATCAGTGGTTGTTGTTGTTGCATCAGTGGTTGTTGTTGCGTGCAGTTGTTGTTGTTGTTGCATCTGTGGTTGTTGTTGTTGCTGCTGCAGTTGTTGTTGTTGTTGCATCAGTGGATGTTGTTGTTGCACTGTTGTTGTGTTATTGCAGTGCTATTGTTGTTGTTGCAGTTGTTGTTGCATCAGTGGATTGTTGTTGTTGCGTCAGTTGTTGTTGTTGTACTGCATCAGTGGTTGTTGTAGATGCAGCAGTGGTTGTTGTTGTGTTGTGTGGTGTTGCAGTTGTTGTTGTTCATCAGTGGTTGTTGTACCTGTTGCATCAGTGGTTGTTGTTGCAGTTGTTGTTGTTGTTGCTATCAGTTGTTGTTGTTGGTGCTAGTAGTTGTTGTTGCATCTGTGGTTGTTGTTGGTGCTGCAGTTGTTGTTGTGGCATCAGTGGTTGTTGTTGCGTCAGTTGTTGTTGTTGTTGCATCAGTGGTTTTTGTATTTGCAGCACTGGTTGTGCGTGTTTCAGAAGTGGTTGTAGGTTGCATCAGATGTTGTTTGTTGTTGAATCAGTTGTTGTTGTAGTGTTGTTGCATTGTTGCACATGGTTGTTGTTGGTGCTGCAGTTGTTGTTGTTGCATCAGTGGTTGTTGTTGGTGCTGCAATTGTTGTTGTTGTTGTTGTTGTTGTTGTTGTTGTTGTTGCATCAGTGGTTGTTGTTGTTGTTGCGTCAGTTGCAGCAGTGGTTGTTGTTGCAGTGTTGTTGTAGCATCAGTGGTTGTTGTTGGTGCATCAGTGGTTGTTGTACTTCCTGTGGTTGTGGTTGTTGTTGTTGTTGGTGCTGCAGTTGTTGTTGCATCTGTGGTGGTTGTTGTTGTTGCATCAGTGGTTGTTGTTGTTGCTGCATCTGTGTTGATGTTGTTGGTGCTGCAGTTGTTGTTGCATCAGTTGTTGTTGTTGTTGTGCCAGATGCAGCAGTGGTTGTTGGTGCATCAGTGGTTGTTGTACTTGCTGCGGTTTTGGTTGTTGTTGTTGGTGCTGCAGTGGTTGTTGTGGGTGCATCAGTGGATGTTGTTGTTGCGTCAGTTGTTGTTGTAGTTGCATCAGTGGTTGTTGTAGATGCAGCAGTGGTTGTTGTTGGTTGTTGTTGTTGTTGGTGCTAGTGGTTGTTGGTTGCATCAGTTGTTGTTGTTGTTGTTGCAGTGCAGTATTGTTGTTGTTGCATCAGTGGTTGTTGTTGTTGTTGTTGTTGCAGTGTCAGTGTTGTTGTTGCATTGTTCAGTGGTTGTTGTTGGTGCTTCAGTAGGTTGTTGTTGGTGCATCAGTGGTTGTTGTTGTTGCATCAGTTGTTGTTGTTGGTGCTGCAGTGGTTGTTGTTGGTGCTTTGCAGTTGTTGTTGTTGCTTGTTGTTGGTGCTCAGTTGTTGTTGTTGTTGTTGGTGCTGCGGTTGTTGTTGTTGCATCAGTGGCTGTTGTAGATGCAACAGTGGTTGTAGTTGTCATCAGTTTGTTGTCATCAGTGGTTGTTGTTGCATGCAGTGTTGTTGTTGGTGCATCAGTGGTTGTTGTGGATCAGTGGTTGTTGTTGCAGTGCAGTGGTTGTTGTTGTTTCAGAAGTGGTTGTTGTTGTTTCAGGTGGTTGTAGGTGCATCAGATGTTGTTGTTGTTGAGTCTGTTGTTGTTGTTGCATCAGTGGTTGTTGTTGGTGCTGCAGTTGTTGCAATCAGTGGTTGTTGTAGGTGCAGCAGTGGTTGTTGTAGATGTAGCAGTAGTTGTTGTTGCATCTGTGGTTGTTGTTGGTGCTGCAGTTGTTGTTGTTGCATCAGTGGATGTTGTTGTTGCGTCAGTTGTTGTTGTAGTTGCATCAGTGGTTGTTGTAGATGCAGCAGTGGTTGTTGTAGATGAAGCAGCTGTTGTTGTTGGTTCATCAGTCGTTGTTGTACTTGCTGCCGTTGTGGTTGTTGTTCTTTCAGTTGTTGTTGTGCTTGTTGTTGTTGCATCAGTGGTTGTTGTTGGTACTTCAGTAGTTGTTGTTGTTGCATCAGTGGTTGTTGTTGGTGCTGCAGTTGTTGTTGTTGCATCAGTGGATGTTGTTGTTGCATCAGTTGTTGTTGTTGTTGTTGTTGTGTCAGTTGTTGTTGCATCAGTGGTTGTTGTAGTTGCATCAGTGGTTGTTGTTGTTGCATCTGTGGTTGTTGTTGGTGCTGCAGTTGTTGTTGTTGCATCAGTGGTTGTTGTTGTTGCGTCAGTTGTTGTTGTTGTTGCATCAGTGGTTGTTGTTGTTGCAGTCAGTGTGGTTGTTGTTGGTGCTGCAGGTTGTTGTTGCATCAGTGGTTGTTGTTGAGGAAGTTGTTGTTGTTGTTGTTGCATCAGTGGTTGTTGTAGTTGCATCAGTGGTTGTTGTAGATGCAGCAGTGGTT
>JAKKUS010000155.1:0-15000 GCA_023238725.1 Scortum barcoo
GTGCAAATATAATAAAGAGATTGAACATTTACTAACACTGTTTGTATCCTGAGGGATTGAAAAAAAGGTGCTGAACTTTGACAGAGCCCTTAGTTGTTTCATGTTCCTGCCATGATATTCATCCAAATTCTCGTTCATCTTCAGTTCATGAGTGGGAAATGGGGGATTAAAATTTATCTTATCTCTGTTTACTATCATTTCATAGCCAAACAAGCCATTAAATCGCACTTTCAGCACATAAACAAACAGGAACAAAGGAACAAATATAAAAAAAGGGTTGATTTTATTACTTTGTAATGTGTTGTGTTACCTCTTTTCCTCTTTGTCACGAGTTTGTGCTGTAACATTTCAGCTCAAGCTTCTAAAATTCAAGGTGTAGTAATAGACTATTGGATCTTCTTCACTTTGCCAAACATCAGTGATAAGACTTTGTTTGTTTCGTGTAATGCAAAATATATAAATATGAAACGTATGAAACTTCTTTCACTAGATGCTACAAGAAAGAAGGATAAATGCCTCTGTGTTTCCCTCTGACAGACGAAGGGAGGGGGGAAAACAGACAATTTACAGTCCAGGAAGCTACACAACCCAGTACATGCCTTTCTTCTTCATCACAAATATATTTACTTAAGATTTTCTCTTAAAACTTAAGGAGTATCTCTTTCTGTCATTTCTGGTTAGGCCAAGGCTACATCTCTTATTATGTACATACATAGAATCCACTGCTGATGTCATTATTTGAGATGTGGGTCATCATCTTACACAGAAGCTGCTATAAAGTAAAAGTCATCATTTTCAGTTGAGAATGCCAAGAGAGAATTGCCAAAGTCAGCTAGCTCGCCCTCTTATCTAGTTCTTTGTATTATCTTACTGAAACTGCACTATTTTTGCTTTAAATGCAGATGTAATTGGCACAGAAGAATATTTACACAGGGCAAAGTTTTTTTCTGTTAGCGTCTCTGGGTCATCTGTGACATAAAGAATCAAGGATCTGAGAGGTATCACGCTGGGAGAAATGGCTATGATGTGCCAGACATTACCCACATTATCAGAGAGGCGGAGGCATAAATAACACCATCATTTGGCGAATGACAGTTCACCTTGACTCCCTCTAATATCTGATTAAATGGCGGATGTGGGCAGCAGGACAGCTGTGACATCACATGTAAAGGTATCCATCAGTTGCAGTAATATTAGGTAAATAGCCTCGTAGGCCACTAGTCACTTTGTCAGCGGGAAGATGTGCCACTAAAATTTACTCGTCGCCATGAAGGATGACAGGACGCATCGGAGCGGCAGAGTGGAAATGCACATCCTGGCTCACAGGCAACGCGGCTTTGAGAAGTTCTGTGTTCGCATGTGTGGTGGCGGCAGGAGTTATGTGGCTCTGTGAAATTGAACAAACAAGTTAATAAAATCCCCCGGCTATCTGTTACCCAGGAGTGTGCTGAAGTTGACAGGCGTGAGCTGATATGTGTGGCGCGGGTCGTTATTTGTGTGGCAGATGTCAGACCCTTAGGCTTTCATCTGAAACAAAGAGCCCCCACTGAAGGTAGTCTCCAGATTACTGTGTGTTTGGATAAACTTGTGAATGGATGCTGGTCAATTACTCGCAGCTCTGGGCCTGGTTCTACAGCTGAACTAAGTTGGACCACGGGTTGCCGTGTCATGCTGGGGTCGGATGAGCAGACGGCGTGGGCGCCTGTGATTGAGAGCGCTGTCACAGCACCTGTGGTCACAGCCTCTGATGAACTCCTCTGGGGGCATGAATAATGTACACAGTGGGCCTGAGTGATGGGCGGTGTAATAATGCCAGGCAGAATAGCGTGACCAGAAACCCCTGTGATGGCCACCGTCTTAACCAGCCTGCTAGCCAACACACACACATACATACCAGGGGAGAGAGATGTATTTAGCTTGCAGTCTGCTACTGGATGGTCTCTCAAGTGCTGCAGTTAGAGCGAAACTGTTTTGCTTTCCTTTAACATTTAAAAATTTTATGAAGGTTTTGAAACAGCGGCCTGGCTGCTCAGATGTATTGGATCTTACAGTTGTTACATTTAATGAGGTGGGACCTGAAAGCAGACTCCTGAGACGAGGCAGATTTAGCAAAAAACAGGTCTTACTTAAATGTCGGTCTGCACAGGTAAACAAATCTTGAGGGTAAAGTCAGAAAACCACAACATCAGAGATGGAAGTTAGTCAAGAGTACAGACATTTAGGCTAGAACACTACGGCAATTTACACAGCATAGACAATTGAGAAGAAGGACTGCAGTAAAATGGGAAACAAAATACAGTGGTATGCTTAAAACTAATCCACATCTACAAGCAAAAACATTTATGGCTCAATGGCCACAGTGGAGGTCGACTCATAGAAAGAGGCAATGAGTTGTACAAATGGGTTAAGGATCACACAGATCCTCCTCAAAGGCAGTTATGGTGTCTCACTTGGTTGAAAAATGACAGATATTGTTGTCTGAAAAATATAAAAGAAACCTGGAGAGAAGCGCAAATCTCACATACTTTCTCACCTCTGTACATACCAATTGCTGCATGAAGATGGGCGTGCTTGTCAGTTTTAGCTCTCCAGTTCTGATGTGGAAAGGGTTATAGATGTTGCTCAAATACATGTTAAACACTTTGGGTGAAGAACACTGACCCTTTTAAGGCTCAGCCACTGCAGTGGTGTGAAAAAGTGTTTGCTCCCCTTCCTGATGTTCTTATTTTTTTTTGCATGTTTGTCACACTTAAATGTTTCAGATCATCAAACAAATTTAAATATTAGTCAAAGACAACACAAGTAAACACAAAATGCAGTTTTTAAATGAAGGTTTTTATTATTAAGGGAGAAAAAAAATCCAAACCTACATGGCCCTGTGTGAAAAAGTGATTGCCCCCTCTGTTAAAACATAACTTAACTGTGGTTTATCACACCTGAGTTCAATTTCTCTAGCCACACCCAGGCCTGATTACTGCCACACTTGTTCTCAATCAAGAAATCACTTAAATAGGACCTGCCTGACAAAGTGAAGTAGACCAAAAGATCCTCAAAAGCTATACATTATGCAGAGAGCCAATGAAATTCAGGAACAAATGAGAAAGAAAGTAATTGAGATCTATCAGTCTGGAAAAGGTTATAAAGCCATTTCTAAAGCCATTTCTATAGTTATAATTATTTATCTTGGATAATTTTACCTTTTATTTCATTTTATTTTATTTTATTTCATGTCTTAAACTCTTATTGACTATTTCCCACTATGTGTCTTCGCTGCTGTTAAGCGCTGTAAATTTCCCCGCTGTGGGACTAATAAATGGAAATCTGAATCTGAATCTGAATCTAAAGCTTTGGGACTCCAGCAAACCACAGTGAGAGCCATTATCCACAAATGGCAAAAACATGGAACAGTGGTGAACCTTCCCAGGAGTGGCTGGCCAACCAAAATTACCCCAAGAGCGCAGCGACGACTCATCCAAGAGGTCACAAAAGACCCCACAACAACATCCAAAGAACTGCAGGCCTCACTTGCCTCAGTTAAGGTCAGTGTTCATGACTCCACCATAAGAAAGACTTGGGAAAATACTCTGTGGACTAATGAGACAAAAATTAAACTTTTTTGAAGGTGTGTCCCATTACATCTGCCGTAAAAATAACATCGCATTTCAGAAAAAGATCATACCAACTGTAAAATATGGTGGTGGTAGTGTGATGGTCTGGGGCTGTTTTGCTGCTTCAGGACCTGGAAGACTTGTTGTGATAAATGGAACCATGAATTCTGCTGTCTACCAAAACATCCTGAAGGAAGAATGTCCGGCCATCTGTTTGTAACTTCAAGCTGAAACGAACTTGAGTTCTGCAGCAGGGCAATGATCCAAAACACACTGGCAAGTCCACCTGAATGGCTGATGAAAAACAAAACGAAGACTTTGGAGTGGCCTAGTCGAAGTCAAAGTCCTGACCTGAATCCTTCAGGCATTTCATGCTCAAACCCTCCAATGTGGCTAAATTACAACAATTCTGCAAAGATCAGTGGGCCAAAATTCCTCCACAGTGCTGTAAAAGACTCAGTTGCAAGTTATCGCAGAACGCTTGATTGCAGTTGTTGCTGCTAAGGGTGGCCCAACCAACCAGTTATTAGGTTTAGGGGGCAATCACTTTTTCACACAGGGCCATGTAGGTTTGGATTTTTTTTTTTTCTCCCTTAATAATAAAAACCTTCATTTTAAAAACTGCATTTTGTTGTTTACTTGTGTTGTCTTTGACTAATTTAAATTTCTTTGATCTGAAACATTTAAGTGTGACAAACATGCAAAAATCAGGAAGGGGACACTTTCACACCACTGTACATGTATTTGCACGAACCTCACTCATGTATTCAACTCTTATCTACTTTGGTTGAAGCCCATGTAAAAATTATGCTTAATTTTCAGTGCAAGCTCTGGCTGGCTCAGAGGTGAAAGCTTCTTTTCTTTTCAACTTTGACTTAAATTTCCTAGATTTCCTGTCTTGAACCTTTTGTGTTGGTATTCAAGCATTGTGCCATTGCCTTTTTCTTGTCAAGCAGGAAAAGTGCAGGTGTGACTAATAACATTAGTAACAATACCAGGACCTTGAAACTGAAGCAGATAAACAAAATTCAGCTGTCATTAATTGTACTGATTACACATGTTCTTTTCCCGCTGTGACATGTTTTCTCTGAAAAAGACCTTTTAAATAGCTTAGAGTCCATAATCGCTCTGTTCAATATTTCATTACCGTTAGACCCGTGACATCACATCCTTTTTCAGTGCAGCGCGGGGCTGTAGACCTTTTTATGGAGCCGCCATATTGATTCGTCATAGTGGGAGAAGCACAGCTGTGTACATGCTGTCGCACTGACAAAGCTTAGCCAGACACTTCCATGAAACACAGCCTTCATTAATGTTTCTTGTTGAAGCCTTTTTGTCACAGTTTATATCTATATATCTATATCTATCGTCATCAGCCTCTCTATAAATAAACACACACACTGGTCATACTCATATTCACTTGTTCTTTGCCGTGCATTCCTGTGTTAACCTGTGTCTGCCTGTGTACATGCTTGCCTGCCTGCCTCTATGGCCTGCACTGGGGTCCACCCGGCACACGCTGTAACACTTTTCTGCCATAACAAGTCAAAAGAGTCGCTGTGGAGGCAGGTAGCCAATCACAAAGTCAGTCAGGTGATCCACGGACAGGGAAAATTTACTGAGGGTAAGAGGTGGGCAGGCAGAGTCTGACTGGGTCTGAAAAATTAAACAAAATAAATAGAAAATAAGGCCAGCGTAAAATCTGACTGGAGAGAGCGATGGTACAGGCGTCACTATGACGACAATATGTTTCAGTTATGTGACTGATAGCTCTGGGAGCAACGGTGTGAGGTTGAACGCAGTCATTCGGTTGACTTTGAAACACATCCTGGTGTGACGCCTCAGGGTGGAGGTGGGTGTGACATAAAGCTGAACATACTGGCAATCTTCCTGTCACCAGTGTAAGGTTTGTGTTGAGCTCAGAAATAGCTCCCGTCCCTTTCAGAGCAGTCGCAAACTGTGATTTCTCCACTAAAATGTTGCATGTGTCTTTCCTGGCCTCATTCCTCACATCTTCTCGCTCCCTCTCTCTTTCACTGCCCCCTCCTTTTCTACCCACCATCCTTAAAGAAGTCTTTGTCTAAGTGTGTCGTTTTTCCTGGAAATGTTGATCCGTTTCTTCAGAGAACGTGCGTCCTCCACTGGGGCTTGCCCTCGTTGATTACTGCTAAGCTCTCTCTCACTCACATGCCCGTCTCTCATCAACTATTTCCATGTTGTTTTCCTCGCTCCAATCTCTCCGGCTCTCCATGCATCCCCCGCTTCCCTTTTACTCATTTTTTTTTTCAATTCTGTCCTTTTATTTTGTTGGTGTTACGCTGGTGTCAGGTAGTTTGCGACAACTCGAGGCAAATGGGAATAGAACAGATGTGAGAAGCACCACGGTCCCTCGTCTCCCATCTTCTCTGGGGTTGAGTAAAAGAGCAGGAGGTAACGAGGGAGAAGGAAAAAAGGAAGTGCCATATATTACTGGGAAAAGAGAGACTGTTTCTGGGCTGTTGATGGGGTAGCAAACACAAGGCTGCATGGCAGCACTATGATCTTCAAAGCCTTTCTCCCTCAGTCCCTTCCCACTCCCTTGCTCCTATGTAGTCTCACTTGAGAGAGGGTATGTATCAGCTGGCTTGCAGGCATGGAGCTGTTATAGCTTCAAAGTTTTGATCCCATCATCTCAGGCTTACGAACTCACCACATCCTTCGCTGTGGTCTTCTGTTAACAATGTCCTGTTTTTGTCATTAAATGAGTTTTCTTTCATAAATAATGCACCAAAAAGAACACAGAGCCAAAATATTTTATGTCAAAGCCATAAAAGTGAAAGGTGAAGCTTAATTCATTAAGGACTCCAAGCCTACAGTCACATTACATCACTCTCGTTATATTCATGGCTCATACCTGTCTTCTAGGTATAAAAAGACTCAGACATGTCACCATGTACCAGCCCTCTCTTTGCCCCCTGCTCACTGATGGTTGGTCCATAAAAGCTGGATGTGCCACAGTGGATAATGCTCACATCTAAAGCAGGGCTACTGCCTCGATTTTTCCAGAGAGAGAGTGGAGAGTGGACTTGCTTTGATGGAGGTTTGCTATTTTTGTGCTCCACAAAATACCTTCGGTGTCCTGTTTTCTGCTTTGGAAAATCCCCTCTATTTAATCCAGTTTCTGCTCTCCGCAAGGAAAAACTCCCCAAAAATAAAAAATGACACCACATTTCTCATGGAGGTGTCGCTCAATATTTATTTAATCAAGATGAAATATTGTTTGGGGCCTGAATATAAATGTTAATTACATGCATGTGGTAATATCTTAATTCAGGACAATGACTGAGCGATGGTATTGTTTACCCAGCAAGGTGCCTAAGGGAGGCCTTTCAGGATGGTTTATGAGTCTGGTTAGACACTTGATTAAGGACTTGCTTTCCACTGGGGCTCCATCCTCACTCAAGCACAGAAAGAGTCTTTCTTCCATCATCCGTGGGCGCAGTATGTGTGGCGCTTCAAATATTTATAAAGCTCAAATTAAGCTGAAAAGGTATGAAAAATGCAGGCTTTAACGGCGTAAGCTGACAGGTGAAAAACATGTATTTGTCCATTGATTATAGGAGAAACTCTGGCAGGAACACAGAGATGTAGTCAGCTGTAGCTTACTGTTTAAATGAAAGATCCTTACAGGGGGCAGCGCCTGTGGTTTTTTGCACTTTAAGAGCCACAAATCAAAGTCATGAACCTGTCTTTCCTCCTCCTTCTGCCACACCTTTGGTAGTAGTAACAAGAACTGTAGCAAACATTAGCAGCTGCAAACTTTTGCACCAGAAGTCAAACAGAACTACATGTTCATATGGAAAACTTTGATCGAACTCCAAAGCAGGGCCTCTGATAGAATCTGTTTGCAGTGTTGCATATTACATAATAAGCTGGAGTGGATAAATAAGAAAGTACCTGGATGGATGCCATGTCCCGTATGAGTTCTCTGTCTCAGTTTGGCTGGGAATCGCAGCATAATTATTTCATGAGATCTTGTCAGTGTCAACCCCAATGCTCTCTGTGTGTGTTCTGACTTCACGATGAGCTGGCACTAAGAGGCCAAACTGTGCTGCTCAGAGAAGAGCGGCAAATATGTACAGACATTGTGACAGGTGATTGGCTCTTCACTGTCAGGGTGTAGATCAAATATGTCCCTGTCACCTGTGTGCCATACACAGTATAGGTGTAGATATAGATGAAAGCTGGCACCACAGTGCTGCTCGGGCCACCTGGGCCATCCCAGAACACAGTGGGCTGCCCTGTCACTCTGTGTCTCAAACGTTTCATATCTAATCATTGCCAAATCAAACATGATCAGATTTGAAGTACAATTAGCTTATTTCTGGTTTACACAACATAATTATGTATCAATATATGTATATATTATAAGACCTAAGTATGACGCCGCCACTCAGCCTTGGTTTGTTTGTCCCTGTGGCCACTTGTGGCATTGCAGCAAAAAATCCACCAGACCACCATTGTAAAAAAGACATTTGTAAAACTGTTGACACCCCATCTATAAATGTGTTTTTGTTTTAATGGCACTCACTTTTGTGTGTCGTCTGTCTGTCTCTCTGTCTGTCCAGGTGTCTGTCTCTCTCTACTTTTGTCTCTCCTGTCTGTCTGTCCCCATCTGTCTATGTCTCTCTGCCTGTCTGTCTCTCCCACCTTTATCTGTCTGTCTCCTCTGTCTGTTCACCTGTCTGTCTCTCTGTCTGTCTCTGCCTTTCTCCTGCTGCCTGCCACACTGCCTCTGTCTATCTCTCTCTTGCCTGTCTGCTTCTCTCTGTAGCTTGCTGTCTGTCTGTCTCTGCACCTGTCTCCTGTCTCTCTCCTCTCTCTCTCTCTCCCCCTCTCTCTCTCTCTGTCTGTCTGTCTTTCTGTCTGTCTGTCTCTCTGCCTGTCTCTGTCTCTCTCTGTCTCTCTGTCTCTCTGCCTGTCTGTCTCTGCTGCTGTCTTCCTGCCTGTCTCTCTGCTGTCTGCCTCTGTGCCTGTCTCTGCCTGCCTGTCTGTCCTGTCTGTCTGCCTGTCTGCCTCTCTCTCTGCCTGTCCCTCTGCCTGTCTGTCTGCCTGTCTGCCTGCCTGCCTGCTGCTACCTGCCTCCTGCCTGTCTGCCTGCCTGTCTGCCTCCTGCTGTCTGTCTGCCTGCCTGCCACATCTCTCTGCTGTCTCTCTGCCTGTCTGTCTGCCTGCCTGCCTGTCCTCCTGCCTGTCTCTCCTGCTGCTGCTGCTCTCAGGTTCAGCTGTACCGGGTGTTCCTCTCCAGTGGGACCTTTTTGGCTCCAGCTGTTATTTTTCAGCAGGACGCCTTTGTCCTGGGACGATGCCAGAGACTGGTGCAACGGACACGAATCTCACCTGACCATACTCATCACTGATGAGGAGTGAGCAGTCTTCCCTGTCTGTCTGTCTGTCTGTCTGTTGGAGGGAAATACACAGTCTATAGAGCAAACAGCAGAGGACCTGTTATTGATCCCTGCGGGACGCCTTCATCCACAGTTTGGAGGATTTATGTGAAACCACATCATGTGCTGTGTTTGTCTCTTCATTCAGGACTTTGTGACCCGTCACACCGGGGGCAGCTTCTACTGGGTGGGTCTGACTGACGAGAGGACGGGGAAGTGGGAGTGGGTCAACCAGACACCCTACATCATGAACCGCAGGTGGGCTGCTAACGCTCACCTGTCTGATGATATTTGATTTTCTCTCCTGTCAGTCTGTCTTTGTGGAAAGGCTCAGTTAGACCAACGATTCTGATTATTGATTGATTATAGAAACACTGTGAGGGTTTCCTGTCCAGACTCTCTCTGACCAGGATGAAACATTCAGTGGGACTTTTTAGGAGGACATTTAGGATGTTTTTGGAGGGAGGCTGGAACCATTTTAGTGAAAGAAGATTTTGTAAAATTGGGACATTTTCAGGAAAGTTTGCTTCATCCATCACTCTGTTTCATTATCTACGTCACAAGCATTAATTACAGAAGACAGACTTGATGGTTAAATGAGCGTTTCAGGATGTTTGAAGAGGAATATCGAAAAGAATCGTGAAAATCTTTACCTGAACCAAACCTACACTGTGTTTCTGTTTACCTGTGTGTTTGCGTTTACCTGTGTGTGCTTGTGTCTTACCTTGTGTTTACCTGTGTGTTTGTGTTTGGTGTGTGTTTGTGTTTACCTGTGTGTGCTTGTGTCTTACCTTGTGTTTACCTGTGTGTTTGTGTTTGATGTGTGCTTGTGTCTTACCTTGTGTTTACCTGTAAGCAGTTTGATGTGTGTTTGTGTCTTACCTTGTGTTTACCTGTGTGTTTGTGTTTGGTGTGTGTTTGTGTTTACCTGTGTGTGTTTGTGTCTTACCTGTGTGTTTGTGTTTGGTGTGTGTTTGTGTCTTACCTGTGTGTGTCTTACCTGTGTGTTTGCGTTTACCTGTGTGTGCTTGTGTCGTACCTGTGTGTGTTTGTCTTACCTTGTGTTTACCTGTGTGCGTTTGTGTCTTACCTGTGTGTGTTTGTGTTTATGTGTGTGTTTGTGTTTGGTATGTGTGTGATGGTTTTCAGGCGGTGGAGACCCGGTCAGCCTGACAGTTGGACCGGTCACGGTCTCGGGGGCGGAGATGAAGACTGCGCTCACCTTCACAGCGACGGACGCCTCAACGACCTTCACTGCTCCAGCAAGTTACGCTACATCTGCCAGAGACACAGCCAGCGCAGCTAGACAGCGCCGCCTCGGTCAGGCTCCGCCCACCATCACTCACCTCATACAGGTGCTCACAGATACTCAGCCTGTCAACACCTTCTGATCATCGGATGAACACGTCTGTTTCTGCTGAGTCCACATCAGGCTGATACGAGTGTGAGACGAGTGATTAGTTTCATTTTGTAACTTTGACTTAAAGTCAATGCTCTGTATTTCTGTCATCATCAAATCTCATGTTCAGTGAATCGATCTCCTAACAAGTTCTCTAAGCCATAAAAACTATTAAACTCATCAATGAGCCTCACTGTTGTTAATTCATCACCATGAACACACACACACACATCAAACACTCTACAGCTCCAAGCGTGGATTCATCCGCCGCTGAAATAGTCCCCAACAACACTACACTATTTCCTCCTGTTAGTTTGATAAAAACTAGAGTGAGCAGCTGTTTCAGGAAGTATGAGACTTTTTAAAAAATAAACTTTATATTTTTGTTTTTAAAGATCTACTTCTTCTCTAGAAGACGACATTTACATCCCTCTGATGTCGTCTGAAGCACAAACAAACGTTATGTTAGTCAAAGACAGGGAGACAAAAACCAACAATTCAATGATTGAAGTGAGAAGAGAATTTAAAACACAATAACTGTAATGAAAACTCTGATCTCTCAATAATATAAAAATGTACATAGTTTAGAAAAAACTAAACAAAAACAAACATTGACAGGCAGAGAACATTTGTACAGTACAGCAGCATTAAGCTGTAAGTCAGAGAAACTCAGAGAAACAAAAACATTCACAGAGATTATGAATGTTTGTCAGAACACTGTGAAACTTCCTGTCACCAAAATATTATTTAAATACACTCAAGTGTTGAAGTTAGTTCTGCTTCACTGCTTTCGCTGCCCTTTCAGCAGTAAAATTAGGAGAAATACTAAAACCTTCCCTTCTTATTTGTTGGCCTAAATGAAGGACACATTTAACCTTCTTCTAACACTACACTTTGAACTAAATGTTTATATAATTATGAGAAACTAAATTATATTATGAACACACCTGAAAGGAAGAGAAGAGTTTGCTCCACTGGTTTTATAATAAAATTTGTCCAGTAAACCTCCTCAGTGTGTAAAAGTATATATTAAACACTGTAAGAGCTTATGGTTTGTTATGATGAAATATAAAAGATATAAGAGGGTTTTATGCCACATCAGCACTGTTTTACTCATCTTCCTGCTTAATTACACAAAGTTGTCACGCTTCTTGTCTTCCATTGTACTTATATTTTTATATAAATATATGTATAAATAATTATTAGATTTGTAATTCAAAGAAGGCTACAAAAATCCAGCACAGTCACAAACTGAACAGTTTAAATTTGTAACTAATGCTCTTTAAATGTAGTCCAAATATGAAGAACAAAAAAACTACAACTCCCAACATCAGTAAAGTGCAATAACACGTATCCTGGTAAAACACCACTGAATACTTTCATAAATATAAATGAACAGGTATAAAATGGAAAAATAATAAGTTACTAATAAAAAACTTTAAAATCAGGCATCAGGGTTGAGTGTAACAGCTGAGGTGTGTGTGTGTGTGTGTGTGTGTGTGTGTGTGTGTGTCGGTCAGGTGAAATGCTCGGCTCAGGATCAGTTCAGTCGTGGCTCCCAGGTGACACGCCTCCAGAACACATACCAGCCTCTGATTGGTCAGCAGGGCCGCCATGTTGATGAGGTCACCTGAGAGTCAGAGAAGTTAGTTTCTGTCACAAAAACAAAAACAACGAACAAACACAACGTTGAACGGAAAGAGGTGTGTGTGAGTGTGTGAGGACTGACCAGGTGAAGGTGGAGGTGTGTGTGAAGAGAAGGCTCCATGTGATAAGATGGAGGTCCAGGTGTTGGGGTGAGGGAGGGAGGGGGGAGAGGGGGAGGAAGAGGAGGAGTGAGGGAGGAAGACGACGTCCACCAACACGGCGTCTGACAGAGCTGCAGAGGGAGATTCATTTTATTGATAAAACTATAACTTTTACATTTTAATCGTTATTTTATTTATTTATTAGTTAATTTAAAGAGACAGCGCACATCAATAAAAACAGTGAGGTTGTTTTTAATCCTGGACAGACTGTTTTTTACGTGAAGTTAGACCGGCATCGCTGACTTCACATGAGGACGTCTGAAGAACTGATTCTGTTCTTTTGCAGTACCAACTGAAGCCTTTTTAACACAATGAGTGTTTTAAAGACCCAGTCTAACAGAAAATGCTTCAGTTTTGTAGAAAATACTAATAAAAAAATAAAAACAGCACACAGGTCAGAGTGCCTCATATTTGCCTGAATACCTACATTATAAATTAAATGTCAAAGTACCTCTCAGTCTCAGGGTGTAATAATCCTCGAGGGTGAAGTCAAACCTCCGGGCAGCCATCGCCCGCCCCCCCATCCCCACGGCGACCGCCTGCTCATCTCTGTGGGCGTGGCTGTAACACATCGGCAGCGTCTCCGCGGCGACCGGCGGGAAGGCAGGGAGGAGAGGGGCAGTGACGAAGGAAGAGGCGTCTTCTTCATCATCATCATCATCTTCATCAGCGTTCATGTTTTCTAAAAACTCCATGGAGGCTTCAAACAGAATAACTGCAGACAGCAAATATTTATTATTATTATTATTTCATTTTTCACACACACATTTTATTTATGACACTTGTTGGGACCACAGTTATTTCAGTTGCTTGTCAGGACCATGATCAGACATGACTGAGAAAACAAGCTAGGTCTGTTGAGGACAAATAACATGTGAAATTAACAACACACACACACACACACACACACTCAAATACTGTTGAACAAATAAAAAACAGTTATACAAAAAAATTGTAATCTGAGGAAAACATGTAAAACACACTTTTACCTGTCTTGTTGCTCTGTTCTGGTTGTAATGTGACAGACGGATGTCTGAAGAGAAAGGAAGCCATTTGTTTTCAGCTTTTACAACGTTTGACAGAGCAATCCAACATTTAGTACTTTAATTACAGGTTGAGCTCATTTGAACAACTTTATGTCTTGTTGGCTAGTTTCATCTGCAGCAATACATCATGGTCTATAAGATGATCATATGTTTGTCCTGTGAGAACCACGTATCTGTAAAAAGTCAGAAAAACAGCCTGTTTTCAGCTTTGTGACGATGCAGCTGATCCAAGGAGGCTTTAAATAGTTTATTTATCTGAAGAAGGAGGAGAATTTTCTCAACACATAAAGGAAGACTTCATCCTTCAGTTTATCACAAACACTCCAACATCAACACATCTGGAGATACCAGTTTTTCACTGGACAGGAAGGATGAACAACTGTCATCTGGAAAGAAACTATTAAGCTGTCAGACAACCGGAGAGCAGGAAAAATACTATATTTACCTCTGATGGAGTAAAAATAATATATTTACTATATTTACCTCTGATGGAGTAAAATACTATATTTACCTCTGATGGAGTAAAAAATAAAAATACTATATTTACCTCTGATGGAGTAAAAATACTATATTTACCTCTGATGCAGGAAAAATACTATATTTACCTCTGATGGAGTAAAAATACTATATTTACCTCTGATGGAGTAAAAATACTATATTTACCTCTGATGGAGTAAAAATACTATATTTACCTCTGATGGAGTAAAAATACTATATTTACCTCTGATGGAGTAAAATACTATATTTACCTCTGAGATGGTAGCAAAAGTACCTCAGATTACTTGAGTAAATGTACTTTTCTTTGTACTCCACGCTCACCACCTTTTCTTTGGAGTTTCCGCCTGCAGCAAGCTTCCTCCTCTTAAGCGACGTCCTGCTGCTGAGACACAGTTTGACTGTAACCAACAGAGTGAACTGAAATAATAATGATTAATAAAAGTAAATAAATCATAATTTGTAATAAGTTTTTATTGTCTCACCTGGCTCTGTGGTCCAGGGGGCGGGGCGTCAGATGACTGACAGCTGAAGATGGAGATGTTGGAGAGAAAGAAGAAGAAGAGGAGAGAGGAGGTCTGAAGGAGCAAGGGGTAGAGAGGAGAGGGAGGAGAGAGGAGGAGGAGGGAGGAAGACGGGTGAGGGGAGGATTTAGAGAGGAGAGGGGAGGACAAAGAGGAGGAGGGGGAGAGAGATGAAGCTCGGTCTGCCCAAAACAAAGAGTGATCCTCCTGAGAGAGACAAGATCACATTATACAGGTGAGGACGGGTGAACACCAGTTTGAATTAATTACACTTTCTGTTCCTGTCACTTGGATTGTATTTGTTATTTTGGTGGACGGCTCTAAATACTACAGTACCCATAAGCCTCTGCTGCTGTTGCCATGGATATTGGTCAGTCAGAGCGGCAGTGAATCAAAACAAAATGCTCAATCCACCCACAGTAAACACTGACAGATTGTTTCAGGTGACCGATTGAAGCTTTGTGATTGGACGTTTGTCGAAATGCACCGTGAGTTCGTCTGACTGAAGTTTTTATTCCCTCGGCCTTTGTCTACCTTCTGCTTTTTCATCGAAGAACCAGATATATTTTGTATTTTTGTCCTTAATGTTTTGTACTGATGATTCATGCTGATCCAAATTCACAACATAATAAATGATCAGTATCAATACTGTGACATGTTCTACAGTCTGATAACTGACAACGTGTACATTTAT
>JAKKUS010000155.1:20000-47690 GCA_023238725.1 Scortum barcoo
CCATCTGTCAGCGTGACGTCGTACAGGTCATCACCTGGAGACACCAGACCAGTGAAAACCAGGAAGACCAGGAGACCGCGCAGAGTCAGAGTACACGCCACACTTCATGCCGGAAAGCTCATTTTGTTTGTCTCGTCTTGTCATGTCTCATCTCGTCTTGTTGTATCTCATTTCATCTCGTCTGTCTCATCTCATCTTGTTTTTCTCATCTCGTCTTGTTGCATCTCGTCTTGTCTCATTTTGTCTCGTCTCGTTGTGTCTCATCTCGTCTTGTTTAGTCTCATCTCGTCTGTCTCATCTCATCTTGTTTAGTCTTGTCTAATTTTGTCTCATCTTGTCTTGTCTGTCCCGCCCGTCCTGTCTCGTCCTTCAGTGTCTCACCGTGGAGGACAGCCTGGGGGAAATAGATGGAGGATCCCTGGTCTCTGCTGTACCGCTGCAGGTCCACCACATACAGGAACTCTCTGCAGACGACAGGAGAGGACGAGGACACCTGTGAGACAAACACACAGGAAACAAAGCAACAAACCCAAGAAAAGACAGAAAATGAATAATTAGTCAAAATGGACCCGAAGTCTGAAGCTCAGTCTGGTTCAAACATTATTTAATTTTAAAGATGTTCTCACCAACAACAGAAATACACATTGAGCATTGTCCCTGTCAGATAAACAAAGTTCAGCAGCTGCAGAGTCAACAAGAGCTGATTTATTTCTTCAAAATAAAAGCTTTCAGCACAAAATGTCAGACAGAACAGTAAAAACACAAAGACAACAAAACATGAAAATAATAAAGAGATGAACATGGGTTAGAAAAAGAGATGAATTTGTGGTGGATTTAATTACATGACGAGGAATTTACTACTATTAACAGACTTCAGATTTTTTAGGTATATTCACCCCGATTACACACTTAAGAGCCTTTAAATAACATATAAACTACACTGTAGGAGTTTAAATTAAAAATGCAAACATAACCTCTTCAGTGAATAAATCAAATGTGAATTTAAGTGTACGAGCTGGAACAAGGTGCTAACTGGTTTAAAGACGACACACTGACCTCATCAGGAGGACCATCAGCTCTCTCCTCTTTACACCAAACTCCATTCAATTATTAGCTAATTTAAGGATGTTGGAGTGACAGAGTGATAGATAATCGTCTACATCACATTTGACTTCTTGTTTTTTAATATTTAAATCATTCTGAAAAATTCGGCCCAACCATTATCCTCTAAACGGGGTTTATTTCACCTTAAAATCTCAATCTGAGCTGATTCCTATCAGAGCATATTGAAGGAAACAGGTGATCCATCCTGATCAACTGACTTTTATTGTTAATCAGAACAAAATGAGCGTTTCTATGTTTGCTGAAGCTTCTTGTTCTCATCAAATCATGAGTAATATTCAGCGTTTTAAAGGCTCCTGAGATGTTAAATCGGCAGATATCTGAACGCAGTCTGGTTGAAGTTTGATCCGAGAGCCAGAGCTCCGTTAGCAGGAGGACAGAGACAGCAGCAGATTATCGATCAGTGATCGGGATGGCGGTGCTGGTGATGCGGGTTAGACCTTGCTGGGTCCGGGTCTGGACCGGGTCAGGCTTCTGTGGAGAACACAGCCAGGAGCCGCCATGTTGGCCAGGCGGGACAAACAATAACAGCGCGGTGCATTGTGGGAGCACACAAAGGGCCTCGTTCAGTATCCATGGAAACAAAGTGTGCCGATTCACAGATTTATCTTCATGTGCTGACATGCTCAGAGGAAATAAACTGTTAAATATAATTACAATTATCTTCAGCAGAATAAATCACGTTACGTCACTCATTAAAGTCTGATAAAGACGCAGACGCAGCTTTTCTGTCCGAAACTAAACAACTGATGTTAAATGACTATTTAATGTTCCTCCTCATTTCTTACTGACTGAAGTCTTGTCTGTGAGTAAGAACAGGAAGCCTGAAAGAGAAGCTCAGAGCCTTTACTACAGTATAAATATACTCTGCTACAAGGAAAAGTCCTGCAGTGAAAATGGAAAAGTATAATCAGGAAGTGCACTTTAAAGTTTTAAAAGTACGAGTGTCCTGTGTGGAAAATGCAGAAACGCCGTCACAGTGACTGAGAGCTCACAGAGTGACACCTTCACAGTGCTCCGAACCTCAACATGATTCAAACAGACACAAAGTGTGTGAACGCACCGAGCAGCTTTTAATCTCCTGTAAAACACAGAAATATCAGGAAACCAGCGTCTGTTACATGAAGGCGTGCCTGCTTCTTCTGTAAAAATGCAGAGAGACAGAAAACAGGCGAGGGCTGAACACAGTCAAAGTTTGTCTCAGACTAATAAAAACTGTGGTGACACTTTAAAGAGAAACAAACACATCAGAGCTACGCTCTGCGTGTGAAGTGCTGCGAGTCTCTGAACTCCAGGTAGAGGCTGAACAGCAGGTGCAGAGACTGGATCCTGCTGCTGTACACGGGGATGTCCAGCAGGCCGCAGACGATGTCGCTGTACTGAGCCAGGCCGCAGCTCAGGCGGGCGAGCGGCAGCTGCAGGCGGCCCAGCAGCTCCTCCAGCTCGGCCGGCCACTCCTGCATCAGGCTGTCGATGTCGGGCATCGGCCGCCACGTACTGAACGCTGGCCGGAGGTTTGGAGCGGTGCAGAGCGCTGATGCTCTCCACCCAGCTGTCCACGGCCCGAGGGTTGGTCTGAGGACTGGCAACGCTCGTCACCTTCTTCAGCTGGAAGAGAGAGGGAGGATTTATTTAAATAATGATAATGAGACGCTGCACTTTACAGTTAAAGATCGTTCCCTGTTTGATTATTATTCTGAGGAGGTGTTTGTTTACTAGTTTTAGAGCTTTCCGCACATCTCATTCAGGACGTACATGTGAGGCTGCTAACCGAGCAGCTCAAAATGTAAACATCCAGACTCATTTAGAAAGTGGACGACGATCAGAGGATTATAATCTTTAATGACGTTTGATATTTTCAGCATGTGACTTGTTGTACAGGATCTCAGACAGATTTCAGACATTTATCTATCATTTTACATAAAGTGACTCACAATGACTTCATTTAACCGTGTGAAGAAAATCAGCTTCATCCCATAATAAGCTGCTTCATGCTGCTTTTACTTTTACAGTTTTTTTAGAAAAGGTTTCAGAGTGAAACACGATGTGTGGTGTTCAGTACCTCTGCAGCTCCGTGCTGTTTGGTCTCCTCTGACAGCCACAGCGACAGCACCGTGGGGTCCGACTGCTTCACGCTGGGCTCGTCCAGAAACCAGCAGACCCAGACTGTCCTCTTTACCGTCCGGCCTCGGCACCTGAACGCCACACAGGGGACAACCAGAGGTCGCAGAGGTCAAAGGACCATCAGCGTGAACAAGATGAAAAACTTTAACTTCTTCACTGCCTTCAGATTTGTGAGTAAAAGCAACAGTCGGTGAACGAGGAGACTTCCTTCGTGCGTACCTTGAGGAAGGCGTCGATGTCGCCCACAGCGGGGATGAAGTCGGGGATGAAGGGCTTCAGGCTGTGCTCCAGCTCGATGTTCTGAGGAGTGTATCTGCCAGGAGACACACTGATCGATGAGCTCAACACACATTTTTACACGAGAACTACTGAACCTGGAATCACCACGTCCGAGCTGCAGCCATCAGTCAGGAAAACGATTGATTATTAATCAGAAACAGCAGAGTAATCAGAGACGAGCTCGTCCTCAGAGTGCGGTGGAGGACTCACCGTGTGATGTACTGGAACAGCTCTTTGATCTCGGTGCTGACGGGCAGGTTGGCGTAGTCTGCGGGGTCGTACGTCCCCTCGGGAGCCTCGCCGGGCTCGTCCTCATCGTCAGAGTCTTCTTCATCAGAGTCCTCCTCCTAGTCCTCCTCCTCGTCCTCCTCCTCGCTTTTGGACTGACCCCGGCTGCCCGCCCGACCAGCTTCCCCCTCTGAGGCGCCCGGTCCTCTTCAAACTCGTCACTGCTGCTATTGGCTGACATCAGGCCACGCCCCTCCCTCCTGAACCCTGGCTGACAGCACAAAGTACTCTATTACTTTACTACAATACTGAGAATACCTCAGTACTTCAGTACACCTGATACTTGTACTGCAGGTGTGAATACTGTAGAGCTAAGCTGGTTAATGTGCTGTAAACAGTTACATTAATGTTGAGTATATCAAGTACTTTACTACTTCAAGTACTTTACTACTTTCAAATGCTTATTCTCTGTATTGAGGAGGCTGAGCTGGATTTCCTCGACTATGGCTGCCAGTGGATGTTAGCCGTGGTTGTTACCGACTGAGTTACTGGTGGATGTTAGCAGTATTAACCAGTTGTTATCAACGTAGTTGTCATGACCGTGGGTATTTTTGTCAACGTAGATAACGGTAAACTGGCTAACCGGTGAATATGATGTTAACGCGGTAGTCATTGTCAACTGTAGCTGTCACCGGTAGTTGTCACCGATTGTTAACCGTAGAACGTTAACGTCACCGGTAGTTGTCACCGGTAGTGATTGATAACGTAGTTGTCACCGGTAAGCTGTCACCGGTAGTTGTCACCAGTAGTTGTCACCGGTATTTGTCACCGATGTTATACCGTAATGTCACCGATAGTTGTCACCGATAGTTGTCACCGGTATTTGTCACCGATAGTTGTCACCGATAGTTGTCACCGGTATTTGTCACCGATGTGTTAGTCACCGATGTTGTCACCGGTATTTGTTGTCGATAGTTGTCACCGATAGTTGTCACCGGTAGTACCGGTAGTTGTCATCACCGGTATTTGTCACCGGTAGTTGTCATTTGTCACCACGCTATCCCGAAGTAGTTGTCACCGAATTGTTACAGTTTTGTCACGGTTATCACCGGTATTTGTCACCGATAGTTGTCACCGGTATTAACGGTATTTGTCACCGGTAGTTGTCACCGGTATGTATGTCACCGATAGTTGTCACCGGTAGTTGTCACCGTATTTGTCACCGATAGTTGTCAATAGTTGTCACGCGTAGTCGGTAGTTGTCACCGGTAGTTGTTAACGTGGTAACGGTAGTTGTCACCGGTAGTTGTTAACCGTAAACGTTAACGGTAAATGTTAACAATAGTTGTCACCGGTATTTGTCACCGGTAGTTGTCACCGGCAGCTGTCACCGGTAGTTGTCACCGGTAGTTGTTAACAGTTGTCACGAGTAGTTGTCACCGATAGTTAGTCACCGGTAGTTGTTAACGGTAGTTGTCACCGGTAAGTTGTCACCGGTAGCTGCCCGGCTGTGGGTACCTGCCGCCGGCCGCGGGGGCTCGCGCTGCGGACGCTCTCCACCTCCTCCGGGTCGGTGACCTCCAGGCTCTCGTCGTACGGCTGGTTCTTCAGCAGTCTGGACTCTCTCGCCCGGTCAGCCCGCTCCATGGGACGGTACCGGACCACCGGAGGGGCTAGAGACACACCGGGCGCACGTTAACGGATCAAAGTGATCGGTAATCGATGAGCTAACGGTCTGCGTGTTTGCTAACAGCTAGCTGCGGAGAAGATGCTTTGTATCCTAGCAACGGGCCGCGCAATGCATCATGGAACTTAGTTTTTATTAAAAAAACTTTATTCAGCGTACAAAAGAACAAGGAAACAGTGACGTCATAACGAACGGCCCTGAAACACAACAACACAATAAAAGTAAACAATGGTTTATTAATAATGATAATAATAATAATAATGATACCTGTAGATTTCATGTTTAATGCTCCATTTCCTTTATTGATTTAGCAAAAATGGGTTTTGTTTGTAAATTCGCGTTTGTGAAAATAAATTCTGTCATAAAGAGTTATTGTGTCTGTCATGTAGAAAGAAGAAAAGTCTTTCATAATTTTATTAATGATCTTCCTGTTAACATGCAGAAATGAGACAGCTTCA
The DNA here is from genome assembly GCA_023238725.1 of Scortum barcoo. NCBI lineage: Eukaryota > Metazoa > Chordata > Actinopteri > Centrarchiformes > Terapontidae > Scortum > Scortum barcoo. The sequence goes on from JAKKUS010000155.1 coordinate 25,899, forward strand.
GGTTTGATTCACAGACAGAAAACGTCAGTGTTGTTTGTGCTTTAGAGCCCAGCCTCTCTACAGTTCTTTCTCCTTTCCTGGCTCATAAAGTCAGTCCTTCTTCTTTCTGAACCATCAGAAAATAAATGATGTATGTTGGAATTATATTTGTCTGAACTGAACACAAAACAACATTCGTCCTATTCTGGGAAATTTAGGACGTGTTTTAAAGATGGAAAAGTCTCAAACTGCTCATATCTGCTGTAAACATAACGACAGTCAGTCTGGACATGTTGTTTCTGATTCCACCAGCAGTCGCCCACATCAGAAAAGTTTATTTTCTGCACTAAATGTTAAAGCTTTATTGTGACTTTATAAAACTGAAATAACTGAAATTTTCAGGCCTTAAAGAGTTACAACTATACAACCAAAAACTATAAAGAAACCAAGAGACACATAAAAACATTTACTCTTTTTTTTTTTTTTACTTTACTGACAAAAGAGAACAAGAGACAAACATTAAGTAAAAAATTCAGTATCAAAAAAATTCATACAACTTTATTTTACAAAATATCTCTATCCAAACACTATAATACAAGTACAAACACTCAACAGGCTTTATGAACTCAGTAAAGTCAATAAAGTCTACGTCAACAATACCTTAAATATCAGAGAAGAAAAGACTTATTTTCCTTCAATGGTGACAAATTATTTCTTTTTATACATATTTACTTTTTATTCATTCATCTTCTTTCAGGGCACAGCCCACCAGCACTTTGGAAGGTGTTTTCAAGAAAATAAGAAAATATGGAGGGAAACATTTGTTTTAAAAAATGCCCAGATACAAACTCAGAAGTGATGCTCAGTGGTGACATTAGCGATGACATCATCATACTGTTGGTCCAATCGCTCGTCCTCGCTGGGAGGACACGTCATCTTGGAAACAGGAGGATTGCTTCCTGCAGAGTTAAGTCATAATTTCAATCATCATCTGATAAATGATTACAGGTTAAGTTAACTGTTCTGTGTCATGTGCTTTTATAAGGACACTGATTGATTATTAATTATTGAAACTGGCATGACAAGTCACAGATGATGAATTCAAGTAAAGAACTGAGTCAGCACTGTAAAAATATGACAAAACACTTACACCTCATGCTAAATGCATTAACAAACAACTATACACAAAAAACAGTTAATAATACATTTACAGATTTAAACTTGTGAATTGGAGAGTCGCTGATTAGCTGCTGCATGAAGTCAGTTTATAGGACAAATGAGAAAAACTCAACAAAACGATTAACTGAACAGAAACAGTGTTTAACAGGTTAAATAATCAATACAGGTAAATAGATGAAAGTTTCTCCTGTAACTGTCCACTGACTCAGTCAGGGTTTGTGAACGACACTTATTAAACCTGAAGAGCTGCACTGTGAGTTTCTGCTAAATAAATGTGGTCCGTGACGTTTGCTACCTGTGGGCTTGTGACAGTATAAAGACAGCATGATGCCCGTGGAGATGAAGTACGGCACGCAGGCCAGCAGGTGGCAGAGCAGGATGAGTAGAATCTGTGAGGGCGGGGCCACGTCATCACGACCTGGAACAACAAGCACACCTGACAAGTAGATGTTGTTATACTCTCTGAGTTTTAAGAAAGAGTAAGAAAGAGATCTGTTGTTTAAGTGTGGAAACAGAACTTCTGACTGACCTGCTGAATCTTCTCAAATTCAAAACTGAGCAAAAAATGAAACAAGAAGCTTCCTCACTTCTGACAAAAAGCCAGCTGGGTGGAGACTCTCCATGACTGCTGATGTGACACTTGTAGAGGCCTTCATCAGACTTGGAAACATGGCGGATGGTCATGTGACCTGCAGACTCAGGCCTAATGAGGGAGCCATCTTTATAGAAAGCAGCTGGGAGGTTGGAGGGAGGGGTCTTTGTTTTACAGTGCAGAGTGACATCATCTCCCTCCATCACAGGGAGGACAGGACTCTGCAGGATCACTGATCCACCTCAACACAGAGACAGAGATGGACATGATCAGACGGACATTAACATCTGACGCTCCCTAAGTTAACGTCTCTCTTGAAGATGATGATGAGTTTGTTTGTGGACCCAATGAAGTAATTCTGAACACATCAGTATTATTTATGAAGTCATAAGTTGGAAGAAAAAAGTCATAATGGATGTTTTTTTGTGGCCTGATGTCTTCTATAAACACGATGTAGTTAATGTTGGTCCGTCGTCCTCTTCATCTACAAGCAGACGAGGAGTTAAAGACAGAGTTTCTGTAAAGGTGGTTTAATTACTTTAAGTATGTAATTAAAGCCTGCGACACTTAAAATTTGATGGATTCTGATTCTGTTTAACGACTGATTAACTGTTTTGTTTGGTACAACGCAGCTTTTTACTACGCCCAGGGTGGTGCTCCATCCTCACTTGGTGCATAAAAGTAGTTCTCCATCAAGTTTTGGGCATTTTCTTGTTTTTAATTGTCACAGTTTGACCTTCGAGTTCAGCTGAGCCGATAATAAAAGGTGGAGTTAAAACACTGCAGACCGCTGACTGGTCGAGAAAAGGGACATCCTGCAGAGTGTTTCTCAGCAGTCTTTTGTCTTGTTGCCTTTTTGGCCTTTTCTGAAGCAAAGCTTGTCTCCTGAAGTGACAAACAGCCACACACGTCCCTTTAACATGTCGTTTCCTCCACTGTTCAAAGTCCAACTTAAGGTTCCCTCAAAATAAAAAGGATGACATGAAAGTTTAAAAGAAAATATGACATGTTGGTTTCCAGGAATAAGGAAGTTTTTTGTCTCCTACCGTGGACGGTGATGCTGACAGAGTTGCTCCGCTGCTTTGACGGAGACTCACACCAGTAAACCCCGCTGTCAGGCTGCTTGCATGCATTGAGGGTGCAGCCGGAGGTAGTGGGGTTCCCCCATTTGCTTCCACAGGGGGACACCTTGTTATCGGAGCTGGTGGCTCTGACAGTCCTCCACCCGTTGACACCACAGCTCAGAGTTATATTTTCGTACTCAAACAGCTGAGATGAGTTGGGCAACACTGTGAGGGAGGCCGGGTCCAAATCGTCTGAGGACGAACACAAACTTTCACTGAGAGAGTTCAATGCTTCCTGCTGCAGTTCCTCTAATGTCCACTAGATGATGCTCAAAGAAACAAACGTGGAAGAAAAGCACCGCTCATCTTAACAAAGTTCAGCTCTCTCTTCTCAGATTATAATTTTACTCTTCAGATGTGAGTGCGTGTTTGTTTCATAATGTCGGTACAAAGGTTGAGAACAACACCTGATCCACTAGAGGAGTTGGGAGAACTTAAACGTCAGCTGAAAATGTCAACATTGTACTTTACCTTTCATCAGCAGCCAGCTGGATGGAGACTCTGAACCAATGCAACATTTGTAGGCACCTTCATCAGACTGGGAAAAGTCATGGATGATCATCTGATGGGTCGGCTTTTTCCCGAGGGAGGAGTCGGTTTTAAAGAACTCAGCGGGGAGGTTGGTGGGTGTCTTCGTTTCGCAGCGTAGAGTGACGTCGTGTCCCTTAATCGGCGGGAAGTTAAGACTTTTCAGGATCACATTTCTATCTGAACACAGAGGAAGATGAAAACATGTGACTTGTAACGTGTGATCAATGTTGAATAAAAGTGACATAACGAGGCTTTTTGAAGGACGTAGCTTATTTCTCTTGATGGTTTCTGAAGGCGTCAGTATATTTCAAACACACCAAACAAACTGAGAGGCTGCATATGAAAACTTTTACATCTGATATTTGTGGTTGGTTGTTAAGGTGCTGGCTGGTGGAAAATCAGCAGGTTTTCGTGAACGGCGTTGCTCTGGGCGTTGCTAATCGGAAGTATTCAGTGTGGTTGCTGTTGTTCTGTAAAGGTGGTGGTAAAGGTATTCAGGGTTATTTGTTAGCGGCGGTCACACAGTTTGCAGTTTGGTTGTAGGAGCGTTCTGATGTATTTGTAACGGTGCTCCATTTCATCAGAATCCTGATATTTGCATATGTGAAAGCATGGTCATTGTTTCTCCTCGTCCACTGAGCTGAATGTGATCAGTTCCCTTTCAAACAGCTCTCATAGTTTTGGATGTGACTGATTAGCTTTGTGCTGTTGCCTCCACATCCTGTAAGGGTTTATTTTATTTCACATCCGGCAGAGATGGACAGAGACCCGTCAGGAGAAAGATGAGCACTCGTGTGTCATGTTGTTTGAGTATTTGCATGAAAAAGAGGAGGGAACGTGGGCGCGGCTCTCTGTGTTTTTAGGAGTCTTACCGGTGACGGTGATGTTGATGGTGTTGCTGCTGTCTCTGTGTTTGGATTCACACCAGTACACTCCACTGTCGGACAGTTTGATTGCATTTATGTTGCAGGATGTGGACGTCTGGGTTCCCCAGCCCGACCCGCATGGAGTCAAAACCGGATCTGAACTGGAGACACATCAGCTCATTTTATTAATCGTTTACAGACGTACAAGGGACTCAGCCGTAAAAACATGGAGTCTGTTGAATCAAACCTGCAGACAGTCGCCACCACGGCTCGCCGCTGCTCTGTGGCACTTTGATTATTCAGCGGATTTCAGTGAAACTTTGAGTCACATTGTCACGTTTTGGAAAACCACAAAGTCCGAAAATCAGAAAGAAACTCACATTCAAAGACTTTATTTTGTTTTCTGGAATTACAAATGACGTTCAGATCTCTTTAGATAGTTTATAAAGGAGGGAGTCCCACTCTGTACCATTTTTTAAAAAGTTAGCAAGGACTGTGTCTCGTTGGTCTTCAGAGAAGTAAAACAATAAAGAATTCTGTCTGCTAATCCAGCCTGATACTGACGGCAGCTTTTGTTGGAAAATGGTGGATAATATTTCTACTTTTCAGAAGATCATGTCAGTATTTTTATCACTTTAAATGGCATCTTTGGACGTTCAGAGCCGAGCGGCAGTTTGTTGTGTCGCCCTGTGAAATGTGACAGGAAACAAACAAACCTGCAGCAGCGTGTGATGGTCAGAAACGAACGGTTTAATGAAGACGAGGTCAAACAGACACAGAGAGAGCGAGGAGATGTTCTTGCTGGTAAACTGACCTTGCTGCTGTGTATCTCCACACCGTCCACTGAGCAGAGCCGACCTGCTCGCAGCTCACTGAGACGTTCACATACTCGAAATACTGAGGCCCGCTGGGAATGACCTTCACAAACACTGGAAAAGAGACATGAAGAAAGAAGGAGTGCATCACGAGATCTCACATCACTGGGACTTTGAAACAGACAGTGACAGTTCGCCTCTGACACACATTTATGAACAACATGAACACACGAGGCATTCACAGGTCAGTGAGAGAGTTTCTAAAGCAGGATGTGTGCAGACAGACTTCAGGCCGTTATGAGAGGCAGCGATGTGGAGATCCTCCTCTGTTTCCTCTTCTGATGCTTTTTCCCTGTCAAAGATTTTTGGGGAGTTTTTCCTGATCTGAGTTGAGGGTCTGAGGTGGGGGGGTCACATCCTGTACAGATACTGGACTGTGAAATAAAACTGACTTGACTTGATGTGTTTTTTAGGTTGTTATGGGGTTTTATTCTGTATTGTCGGGTGTAATGAGGGCTGAGGAAAACACATCTGCACATCTATGTATGTCTGACTGTGGGAGTGGAAACGAGACAGCCGTACGTGGGCCGAGCTATGTGAGAGTTAAATTAAACCTGTCGCCCTGCGTTTGTTCGCCTCCGCCGACCAGACAAGTTTCCATCCAGACCTTATTTAATACAGAATTTGTAGTGAAGACTTTATTTAAGTAGGTAACTGAGCGTTGGAGGTGAGCTGAGAGGAAAAACCTGGACGTTATAATCAGTTTCCACTTTCTCCTCAATCTCACCACCTTCAGCTTTAAATGTTTGGATGAAAACCTTTGTCATGTGACCTGTCCGGCCTGAAGCAGCCGAGCAGTTCACCAACAGGCTGCTGTGACATTATTAGTGTGCTGATGTAGTTAATGGGAGTTATGGATGTTTGAGGTGGATCACAGGTTGGTTTATCTGAGGCTGCAGGGACACGTCCGTCTGTCCTGATGTGACAGGTTGTAGTTTACGTTAAAAATACTGTTGGATGATGCTTTGTTACGGTTGGAGACAACAATGATTGTACTTTAAAGAAACAAAAAGTGTTGGTAGAAAACAGGAAGTGATCTGCGGTCTGTGGCGATAACATTTGATGTTATGACATCACTTTTTCTGTGTAGACAGATGTCGTTTTGGGGTGTCTGTTTTCTGGGGTGGACAGACAGACAGGAAGCGGTGAGCAGCAGGCGGGAAGCAGCAAACACACATCAAAGGTCATCACAGATTTTACTTTTTCACAGCAGACTGAACATATCTACACATAAAGAAACTTCTCTCCAAAGTAAGAGGGAACAAAACACTGATTTTAATCGATCACACTCACGTACGAGACTTTAAACTTACCGCGATGGTGTGCAGACGTCCGACAGATCCTGAACAACACTGAAACAACAGTCACATCTCAGCAAAGCTACATGAAAACTGACCATCTGTTCCCCCGTTTTTCTGACTTTAAGCGAGCAAAGTGTGGTGACAGTTTCTGATGATCATCATGAGTCTGTATTAAAGTTTGATTTACTTACAGAGGAAAAGCAGAGTTGTTTGCATGGCGTCTGCAGGCTGAAGTTTCATTGACCGTCTGAAAGCAAGCGAGCTGAGAACATCCTGTTAAAGAAACCACAAAGTGAGTGTGAGGGGGATGTGAGAGTACTGCAGGGTATAAATTACCTACTTCTCTGCCGACAGCCACCCACTAACATCTATTAATGATCCACTTTTCACCTGTGATTGTTTTCAGTCCGTTTGAAGAATAAACTGCTTTTTGATTTTTACCTCTTCACATGAACAAAGAGACGTCAGAAACAAAGATAAAGTTCACATCCTGTTTGTGTGGTGGCCTCATATGAAACAGATAATCATCATTATCAGAAGAAGTCCACTTCACACGTCATCAGAAACAGGCCTTCATAAATTAAACACAAACTTTTATCTCAAGTTCACAAACATAAACGATTCAAACTTCACATCGTTCATTTCGGGCGTCTTTTGAAGGAAAAAGTCAACGTTTTGAGTTTCTTCTCTTTCTTGCAGATCATGTCTGCACGCTGCTTAGCTTAGCTTAGCTTAGCATAAAGACTGGAAACAGGTGGAAACAGCTAGCTTGGCTCAGTTCAAAGGGAACTAAACTGACGCTCACACATGAACGTTTTTTATCTCGTTTGTTTAATCCGTACAAAACTAAAAGAGCTGATTGTGGCTGTGCAGGAGCTCATGTGACGGACATACAGCGACAACAACGACTTCACAACATGAATGTGGTCCTCCTGCACATTTCTGAGTCTGGTGTCTACATACAGTGTTTCCAGGAAATAGCCACAGCCTCGGGTGGGACTACGGCCTGCTGATTTCCGCTCACATTCACACTTTCTGCTTTTGACCAGTGCTGTGAAGTTTCAGCATTACTACGAGATCTCAGATAAATCAAATATTCAGCGTCAGAAGGCCACAGAGTGCACGATGCGCTCACAGGATGGGTATGTGAAAGGCTGGAGGGGAAGAGATAGGCTTCATTATTCTCCCAAAATAGGAGAATAAAAAATCTGAGAACTTTTCAATCACACGTCTGACTGTGGTTCATAAACTGACGCACAAAATGTGGAGTCTGAATGAGAGCTGACATCAGGAGCATTCAGCCACACCACAAACTGCAGATAAAGACAGAAAACACCACGCTGCAGTTCAAAGCAGTGCTTTACTGAGCTTTACTGCTCGTATTACCGACAGCACACACTGTAAGTGTGTGACGAGCTGCAGCGTGGTCTGAGCTGTGAGCACAAACCTGAGAGCTGAGAATCAGGAAACTCTGAGCGAGATGATACCAAAGAACTTATTCTAATGTTTTTTTCTGTTGTCGTCACTGGAAACTTTTGCTCTTCCTGTGAAAAAGGCTCTGCTCTCTTAAAGATATTCACACATTTCTACTGAAAAAGGATAAAAAACAAAACCTCTGAGTATCGAATGTTTTGTGTAAAATAGTTTGTAGTGTAGACTTATCAGGTTATATGTCAAACTGCATCACATATAAAGTACAGAGACTTTAGTTCAGTTTGTGTGTCGTATAAATGCAGTACAGTATCACATCATCAGGAATCATAATAAACATATTTACATCATCCATCATCGGACACTTCAACACGACGACTAACTCTGCTGTCAGGTTCAAATTAAAACATGCAGGCTGATGAAACAGTTTTAAATGTAGAGGCCACAGTCTAAATTTATTTATAATATATATATATATATTTATTTATTGAGCTTCTTATCACAGACACAACAGTTAAAAATCGTAGTTCATGGTGGAAATATACAGAGAGTGAATACAACAGGAATGAAAGAAGAGACAGAAAAGATTCACAATCTGCTTCATGATTACTGATGATCTAATAAAAGCCTCCACTGTGGTGGACATCAGAGTCCTCCACAGATCAGGGTTGTTTCTGCTAGTTATCTCTATCCACCTCTATCTATCTCCTTATGTATCTCTATCTGTATCTAAGTATGAAGTGAGCTCCGTTGTCTTCATATTTAAACAGCGTCACATCTTCTTCTCTCTGTGATGAACAACTTGGTCCATTTTGAAGAGCTATAAACACTTTTATCTGCTGATCCCCAAACGATGAATTACAGAGTAAGAAAAAGTAAAATGATGAACTGAAAATGAAGCTTAGTGTGACAGATAAAGTTAAGGAGTTAACATTATATAACTTAGCTCCTCACTGAACTGCACGTTAGTAAAAATGAAGACAATGCAAAACATGTGAAACTGGTCAGATTAACATTGTAATTAATACACATTCATGTTAAGTTGTGAGAATGACTGGGAAAGCTCTGATATATCCAACTTTAAATAAGTCAGAAGTGCCTGAATATGTGCCAAATTAAATGAAGAATAACAGTAAAGAATCTGAACAATATAATATCTTTATGGAAGAGGAAGTATTTCAGAGCTGCGATGTGTAGTAATGTAGTGATGTACATAATAAACACAATCATTTTGAATGAATATCATCAATAAATCTGTTAATTTGACCTTTTTATTATGTTATTTTTCTTATTCCTAACTTGTCAGCTCTTGTAAATGTTGGAACTGAGCTTCTATATGAAATGACACAGTTGTTGGTTTCTTTTTTTTCTTTTGCTCTTCATCATATTATTCGTATTCAGCAGGTAACACATGTCAAAGCATCAAAGACACACAATACAGGAAAGACATAAAAAACATTTCTGCAGGTTTTATTTAAGGTGTAAATATATATATAGCTTTTATGCGTTCGTCCAGTCAGAAGTTTAATAGCTTGCTCTGAGGGGTCAAGTTGTCTTTTTCTTGACCAATCCCATTGGTGCTTGGAGTTGTGGCTCCGCCCTCCATCTCCTCTGCTGAGATTAAGATCAGAAGTGTCGGTTAAAGTAATATCTATCTATCTATCTATCTATCTATCTATCTATCTATCTATCTATCTGTGTCTGTGTGTGCTGACCTTTGACCTGCAGGGCCAGGAGGCGTGGTCCTGCCAGTCCGATACCCAGCGCGCCGATGGGAGCCGTGGTCAGGATGGCTAACACGGCTAACGTTAGTACATCCAAACCAAACTTGATTAAAGCCTTGTCGCCCTCCTCCCTCGCCATGTCCAATGCCTTGGAGCCAATAGCAGCCTAACGATGAGGATAAACAAACAAACATCAAACAAATTGAACTTTTGTATCCCTGGGGGCGTTTAGAAGTTTTAAATGGTCAACAAGGAGTCCTGTATGTCCTTAAGGCGGTCTGATGTTTTCACAAGATGTTCAAAGAGTCCTTTGGGTTTTTTTTATGGTCGGTAAGGAGGATTTAGCTGTAACTGAGGAGGTCCTCTGGGTGGATACTTTCATCATTTCTAAGGTTTTAGAGTTACTTTGGTTATTTTTGTGTAGTAATTTATTTAATTTGTCCTTTAGGAGGTTTGAGATGCCCTTTATGAGGTGATCATAAAGTGTTCTAAGGTTCCTGCAGGTTCTGGGTGGTTCTTTAGTGATTATGGTCATTAATTAGAAGGTTCTTGTAGTCAAGGAAGATGTTTTATCTCTGAGAAAACATACAGACCTGTACGGTGGCCTTGGGCAGCCATGCCACCGCGATGAAGAGCTTCTCCTTCAGGTTGAATCCTCCAAAATGAACGAGTGTGAAGGTGACCATGAGGCGGATCACCAGACCAATACTGATGCAGGCCAGACCGAGTCCTGAACAGAGACCAAACACAGACCAGCAGAGAGCGTGAAAAGCACAGCAGTATTTCAGGAAAGGTTCTGGGCTTTCAGGTGATCTGCTCTTTGCTCCACCTGGTTTCTGATGGTTTTGGTTCTTACCCACGGTGCTGGGGCTCAGGGTTGATATGGTGATCTCTGCTCCAATCAGACCAAAGAGGAGCGGCTGGAAAACATCCCATGACCGACCCACCATGGCTGCCACCGGGGCCTGGAGACGAAGATGAACTCAGTCTGGATCCAGATTTGGTGGTGCAGTCAGGTGGTGTTTAATCTGGATTAAAGTGAATCTGATGTGTGTTACCTTGTTGGCCTTCCAGCCCAGAGCCGCCAGGAAGGCCAGCACCAGCGTACAGAGACCACCGGCGCCGGCAAAACCGATAACATGACTGAAGAAGACCGAAAATATGGAGAGACCCAACAACATGAGAGTCCTCCTCAACACCAGGTCCTCCTGCAGGCGGACAGGAAGCTCATTTAAAGCATCAAATCACAGGCCGCACAAAACCACATCAAACCAGATCTCACCTGGTCTGTGCTGGGGAAGCAGTGCAAGAACAGACCCAGGATCAGCCCAGCGATGACCCCCCCAACCACCTCCAGCAGACCCTTCAGGATGTTCATCCACGTAGATCCTACAGCACATAGAACACAACACGATAGAACCGACAGCAACAGAGCAGAGCGGGATAAACAGCAGAACATATTTTCCTGCAGAGACCTGTGGAGAAGGCGATCCCCAGGCAGGTGGAGAACCCCGTTATCGCGAGAATATCGTCAAAACTCCCGGCAGCCATCAGCAGTGTGGGGATTCCCTGAAGAACAACACAGAACGTTGTTAGAACATCAAATGAGACATCGATTAAAAACAAGACATGAGTTCTTGGAGTCATATTGAACATTTTAGTGGTACTTTAAGAGGTTCTAGTGGACACTGAGGAGAACATGTACAGTCTTTAGGTGGTTGAGCACATAATAAAGAACTTGGAGTGGTGTGTAAAGTTCTCCACCTTCAGATAAACTAAAGAAAGAACAAATGAGATTATTATCTATGAGTCCTTTAGCTGGTTCTGATGGTTCCTAATCGTGGTTCTTGTACTCATCGAAGGGCTTCTAGTGATCTTTCTGGAGGTTCTTGTCGTCATAAGTAGGTTGTTTTTATATTTGTTGGTTTTCTAGGTGGTTCTAGTGTTTCAGTCAACACAGATCATGTTTACACAGACGGGTTCATCTCATTGGCTGTCCACCTGCTCCCCCTGGTGGTTGTGATGAGTTACAGCAGCAGGCGATGGTTTACCTTCTCGACTCCGAATCCTTCTCGCTGCAGGAGCAACATCGAAGGAACTACACGACCGCTGGAGACACAGCGGCCAGGACGAAACTACACACACACACACACACAGCCATGTTATTTCATACAATCTTACAGATGATATATAATGTTCATGATGCATTATAGTGTGTGTTACCCCAGGATGAAGCCCCAGACCCATGGCAGACCCAGCAGGAAGTGAGAAACCATGGCGACGACGGAGGCCTCCATCATGCAGGGACCGATCGCAACACGCACACACACCGCCTTCAGACGACTTCAAGCGCCTGACACACACACACACACAGTTATGATGTATGTGCATTATACCTCACCGTGTGTGTGTGTGTGTGTGTGTCGTCACTACTGAAGGGGTCGAGGCCCAGCCCGGCTCTGGTCAGGATGATCGACAGGGCGATGTTCCTCAGAGCTGCAGACCAGTGTGTGTCGATGAAGACGGCGTCCGTTATATAAGGAACGTTTCGCAGCAGCAGACCTGCCAGCAGCATCCCTGTGAAATATTTTAATTATATTTTAAATGTTCAAATACAACACGGCCTCATTTAAACACTCTGGAGTTTGGTGGGTTTTTTCACCCCAGAGATATTATCTTATTATTCTGCTGAATAAAACAAATAAAAAAAACCCACTAGAGAAGTGAGAAATGTTATCAGGAAGTCTAAATTTAATGACAGTAAACCTTCAAAACATGTCAACTGTGGTGATGTTATTTGAATTTATTTCAGATAAATATTATATTATATTATATTATATTATATTATTATATTATATTATATTATATTATATTATATTATATTATATTATATTATGTTTATTTATATAGCCCTTTTCAAGCTGGGAGCATAAACTGTTTTCCATAAACAATAAAAAACTATCAAAAATAAGATGAACTTCAAGGAAAACAAAGTAAAAGTACACAGTTATAAAGTAAAATCAACAAAAAGTAGAAGAAATTAAAAGTATTCAAATGAAGTTAAAAACAGATGATCACACAACAGACCTGTGTGATGTAAACGAATAAAACTAGCTGTCATCCTCTTATTAATAATATCATTACATCATATTGTTCTCAGATGTTGGGTCGTACCAAGTAGTGGAGGGAAGGGGGGCAGCGTGGGCAGTTGGATCATTCCCACCAGCTTCCCCCCGAGCACGGAGCAGATGAAGAGGATGACGATGCCGAAGAGGTTCCCTCCAGGTAAACACTCACTTCCTGTGATGGACCAGACGACCCCGAACAGCAGGGTGGCGAAGAGACACACTGCACACACACACACACACACACACAGGTGAATCATTATTACAGGTAACAGGCTAGAGAATAAACAGAAAAAATAAATTTCAGATGTTTTTCTAAAATCAACACATCGAGTCTTTGACTCAGATGAACTCTGATATTAAATCCTACAAACGGATTTATTCACAGTCGTTCGTTCTCAATTTGTTTCTCGTTAATCAATGACGGGAATTCATCTAAATATTGTCAGTCTTTGTTTGAACTGATCGATTGTTTCATCGGGAGTCAGATTAACAGGATTATCTGTGTGTTTTCTTACAGTTCATGTTGGTTCACACACTGATTCTCATGTTGGAGGAACATTTTAAACACACACACACACACCTTTAGTGACGAGCAGGCTGACGAGGCCCTGCGGCCGAGGACATCTGTCCTTCAGACTGAGGCAGGACGCACAGCAGGAGGACGAGCCGGTCATCTTCATCTAAACACACACACATTAATATATATGTATATATACACTGTATACACACACACAAACACACACACATTGCTCATGATGCTGACTGTAAAAAGTGTGAAGTCTTTGTCAACAGAGGATTTTAAATGTTTGCTCAGAGAGTTTGATGAATGGCAGCTGTGAATAAAAGCTTTAAAGTGTGAATAAAACCTTTAAAGTGTGAATAAAGCTGTGAATAAAGCTTTAAAGTGTGAATAAAACTAAAGTGTGAATAAAACCTTTAAAGTGTGAAAGTGTGAATAAAAGCTTTAAAGTGAATAAACCTTTAAAGTGTGAATAAAGCTTTAAAGTGTGAATAAACCTTTAAAGTGTGAATAAAACCTAAACTTTAAAGTAAAGTGTGAATAAAAGCTTTAAAGTGTGAATAAACTTTAAAGTAAAGTGTGAATAAAAGCTTTAAAGTGTGAATAAACCTTTAAAGTGTGAATAAAAGCTTTAAAGTGTGTGAATAAAGTGTGAATAAAAGCTTTAAAGTGTGAATAAAAGCTTTAAAGTGTGAATAAAAGCTTTAAAGTGTGAATAAACGTGAAGATGACGAGCTGATGTTGAACAGTGTGAGAGGAGCTGAAGAGAGGAAACACACTGAGACCATCAAACTGTCCTTTAGTCCTTCACTCACACATCATCTGCAGCCAGCAGAGGAAACTTTAACTCCGCTTCAAAAACACAGCGTGGTTATTTCAGCTTCATCTCACTGCAAACACACGTTTATAAATCTCAATCCTCACAGCTTCCTGTTTTTCCTCACAGGGACGTTTGTCTGAACGTCCACGATCCAACATCTGATTCACCTCAACGAGACGATCTCTGAGAGGACTTTCTATTAAGAGTTGGCCTTTCTCAGTTCAGGGTTATAACCAGAGTGTAACCCCTGTGTGTGAGTGTGAGTGTGTGGTGTGTGTGTGAGTGTGTGAGTGTGTGTGTGTGTGTGTGTGTGTGTGTGTGTGGTGTGTGTGTGTGTGTGTGTGTGTGTGTGGTGTGTGTGTGAGGTGTGTGTGTGTGTGTGTGAGTGTGTGTGGGGTGTGTGGGGTGTGTGAGGGGTGGTGTGTGTGTGAGTGTGAGGGGTGGTGAGTGTGTGGTGTGTGGTGTGTGTGTGTGTGTGTGTGTGGGTGTGTGTGGTGTGTGTGTGTGTGGTGTGTGTGTGTGTGTGTGTGTGTGTGGTGTGTGTGTGTGTGTGTGTGTGTGTGAGTGTGTGAGTGTGTGTGTGTGTGTGGTGGTGAGGTGTGTGTGTGTGTGTGTGTGTGTGTGTGTGTGGGTGTGTGAGTGTGTGTGTGTGTGTGTGTGTGTGTGTGTGTGTGAGGTGTGTGTGTGGTGTGTGGTGTGGTGTGTGTGTGGTGTGTGTGTGTGTGTGTGTGTGTGTGTGTGTGAGGTGTGTGTGTGTGTGTGTGTGTGTGGGGTGTGTGTGTGTGTGGTGTGTGTGTGTGTGTGTGTGTGTGTGTGTGTGTGAGTGTGTGTGTGTGTGAGTGTGTGTGTGTGTGTGTGTGTGTGTGATCTCACCTCCCTGTCGTCGTCCAGTTCATCCGTCTTCCTCCGCGGCAGGACGGTGATCTCATTCTCTTCCTGAACTTTACTCCCTCGCTTCACCACAGACACGTGTGTGTGTGTGTGTGAGAGAGAGAGAGTAAATTAGTCATTAAAAAAAGAGACATGTTGCATAACCTGATGTGTGTTTCAGCTCAGTCAGCAGTATTTTTATTTATTTGATGTTTTTATCTCACAGAAAACTTCACATTAAAAAAACTTCAGTCCTGAGCAGAAGAAACGAGACGAGTCTGATTAAACTGATTAAAGATGAACCAAACGAACGACGACTCATCAGACACGAAGCCCAAAAAATCCAAAAATCAGCCAATCAGCTCGCTTTACTACATGTTGAGGTCAGATGGGTGTGACCCTCAGTTACCCATAATGCCCCTCTCTGCGTGGTCTCACACAGATAAACACACCATTGTGTGTGTGTGTGTGTGGCAGATGGTTTATTATTCACTTATGACTATAAAACATCAAAAGCCACAGAGCAGCAGTTCAGAGTATCAAAGCAGTTTTATCACACATGTACATTAAATATACAGAAAACACACACACACACACACACACACACATTATTGTACATATTTTACATTGTATGTGTTTTATATCATGTTTGTTTGTGCAGAGACTCTGTCAGTATGAAGATAAATAACTTCTGTATGTGTAAGGTAATATTTAGTTTACAGGTGGTGGGCGGGGCCACACTGAGCTGCACACCTGGATCTCAGGTAGTTCAGTGTTTATGTGAGGTGAACATGAAGTGTTGGTACCTCGGCTGGTTTCCGTCTGTCGTCGCTCTCCCGACAGTAACGCTTGGTTGCTTCTTCGTCCATCATCTGAAACACACACACACACGTTTCTGAAGAGCCTCAAACTGACTCCAAATTTAACCTTTGACCTTTGAAACAGGAAGCAGCAGTGCAGGTTCTCCTCATATTATTGATGAAGAGTGATCACATGACTAATTATTCAACAGCAAGTTCCTACACAGACATTTTTATATTTTGTATTTAACAGAAAAAGAAAACGAGGCTCTTCAGACCAAAGCTGTTAAAAACTGAATTAAATGTCCTCGTAAATTAAATGTCCTCATAAATCAAACGTCCTCATAAATTAAACATCCTCACTCTTCAGGTGTAAAGTCATCCTCTCAGTTTCACCTCACCAAGTTTCAGTTTTTTATTTTTTGGGTAATTTTTTAAATACTTCCAGGTGGAAAAATACATGTAATTAGTAGAAAGTTTTTAAAAAATGGCACAAACTATGTTCAAATGGTCCAATTAATGAATTCCAATCAACTGATCACACAGAATACTTCAGTCACAGTCCGACAATATTTATTTTAATAAGCCCTTTCTCTCTTATTGGTACTGAGTTCTTCAGTGAAACAGGACAGTGAATCATGAAATGACAGACCTGTAAAATGAAGTGTTAGCTGTTAAAATGTACCAAAGCACATGGTTATATTTCAGGTGTTCAGGAAGTCTTAGGAATGATGCAGAAATCACTAAATAAATAAATAAAGCACAACTCAGACTGAACTCTGCATGTTGTTATTTCAAGCACATTTTCAAAAATTATTAAGAATTACAGGCCTGTAAAATAAAATGTCACTGAAAGTTTCTTGAACTTTCTTAGAATTTGTCTTTTAACAGAATATGAGAGTCGAACCACTTTGCAAAGTTCTTCAGGAAACAGCAAAGGAGATTATTAAGAAATGACTGACCCATAAAAAACTGAGACAGTTACAGAAACGACAAATCTTATTAAACAAATATTGATTATTAATCTGTTACACACACGCACCACTAACTGAAGGCCTCACACACTCTTCACACACTCTTTTATTACTCATTAATTTGAAGCATTTTCATATTTCATACACACTCTTACCTTGGAGGATAAAAAGCGGTGTGACTGGAACAAAGAGGAAAAGACGACTGACAACTGAGTCACCGACCAGCAACAAGACACAGACAGAGTGAGTGTGTGTGTGTGTGTATGTACAGTTAACTCTGTTGTGTTTGTTGCTCTGCAAAATGACTGAGCGGCCTCAGACGACATCACACACACACACAGTGTAAAGCCTGGCATTATGGGAACACAGGTGGCTGTCACACTGTCAGCTGCACTAATATCAGGCTGTAACACACACACACACACACACAGAGCCGAGCTGCGTTCATCGTCACCTGCAGACACTAACACACCTTATTAAGATTTAGCTAATAGCAGGTGTGTGTCAGCGTGTGCGTACACGCTGACAGCATTGTTCCACTGAAACAGACGATTAACACGCAACACGCCGACATGACTGACAGCTGAAAGTTAAAGACGCCTTTCACCACAAACTGACCTGTGACGTTAAATCTCATGTTTGATCTGTCTTCTTCCTCTGAGACATCAAAACACACTGAACACACACACACACACACTGTAGTTTAATTTGACTCAATCACACACACACACTCACTAAATATCAAATGTGGATTCCTCCGCCACTGAAAATAGTCCCTAATATATGAACTATTTCCTCTGGTTTGAAGTTTTTTGTTGGTGATTATAGATGCACATCTTCAGTAGGAAGTGTGAAGTTTTTCTCTCTTAGCTGTCGTTTTCACCTTTCTAAAGTTTTTCAGCTGCACAAACCTCGTCACTCAGCTGACTGTGGGCTTATGGGACATATAAATGTATGATGTGATCAGACCTGTTAGGTAAACAATATACCTGACTTTGATCTTTAAACAGTCCAACCTTTAAATACACTGACGAGAAAAGTGTGTAGTTATTTCTGTTTTTAAAACATGGAAAGAAGAAAAAAAATCTCTTTTGTTTCTCTTCTTGTTCCAACAAGACTTTTTAACTCTTCTAAAAATGAATCTCCTTCATTCATTATTATTTCTGGACCAGAGGAAGTGGAAACAGACAGTGACGAGTGTGCACACAGACGGTGAGTCACACACACACACACACACACACAGGTGACAGAGTGTGTGTATAGTTTTATTGGTGGGATATATTCACGTTTTACACAAACATCAGAGGCTACAGTCTGTTCATAAAGCATTTAAATCCACAAACAATAACAATCTTCATCATCTTCATCGTAATAACAAAGTCATAACAGCTAAATCAGGAAGTGACATCAGAAACACTCACAGGCCCAATTACATACATGTGTATGTATACATGTGTATCATCAGTGTATGTTCACACACAAACACACACTCTCGCGCACACACACACAATTTACACACACACTCCAACAGCCCTGTGTAATAAGCATGACATACAAAAAGCTGTAGAAAAATACTCTTAAAAAACCAAACACACAAAACAACAACAACAACAACAACCACTTGGAATGTTCTGGATGTCAGTTAGACGTTAGCATGGAGGCAACACGCGGGCAACCTGACAGGCAACACGGGGCAACACGGGCAACCTGACAGCAACCTGACAGGCAACAACCTGACAGGCAACCTGACAGGCAACACGGGCAACCTGACAACCTGGGCATAACACGTGCAACTGACGGCAGGTAACACGGGCAACAGGCTGACAGGCAACCTGACGGGCAACACGGGCAACCTGACAGGCAACGCTGACGGGTACAACTGGGCAACCTGACAGGCAATGACGGGCAACCTGACAGGCAACCTGGACGGAACACGTGCAACCTGACGGGCAGCAACCTGACAGGCAACCTGGTAACACGTGCACACGGGCAACACGTGGCAACCTGACAGGCAACCTGACGGGTACACGTTGGCAACCTGACAGGCAACACGGGCAACCTGACAGGCAACACTGGGCAACCTGACGGGCAACACGTGCCTGATGGCAACCTGACAGGCAACCTGGCAACAGGGCAACCTGACAGGCAACCTGACAGGTAACACGAGCAACCTGACGGGCAACCTGACAGGCAACTTTATTTACTATTTATAGATGATTTTGATGATCTTTGACTTATAAAATAAAAACAAGTTGCATTTCCTGCTTTTGTTGTCATTTCTATTCAAATTGTTGATTTGACAACATAAATTTAACGTATTTCAATAAATAATTATTAGATTATGAGTCAAAGTGATCATGGAGAACCACAAACATCAGTGTGAAGGCTGTTAGCTTAAAAGCATCAATGTGTGTAAAATCAACCAAACTTGAGTTTCCTCAACTAAACTTTACTGAACACGAGAGAAAAATCTCAAGTTAAGAGAAGCCAGATATCTCTGCATCACAGCCTGTATGAAAGAAGTAGACGTAGACTCTGCTTTCTTTCTAATGGCCAGCAGGGGGCGACTCCACTGGTTGCAGAAAGAAATCACGATTCTCTTGATTTATAAACCTCATTAAACATTTTCTTGATGTATTTATGGTCTCACTTGCTGCTTTCAAGTCTTCTTCAAATCTGCATGATGTTTCCATTTAGAGGAAAATAGATGATAAAGCAGCTACGGTCATCAATGTGTGGCTACATCCACTTTTTTTCTACAGTTGATGATGAATACATAGTTTAAGCTAATGTAGCTTACTGCTAACACTTGCTAATGTTATAAAAATCCTGTTCATTAATTATCTATATTGGCAGTAAGCTTCACATTCTAGCTGGCACTAATGTGGCCAAACTGGTTTGTAAATTAAAAGCTAATGCTAACATATCTGTTAATGTGAATGTGAATCAACGTTACAGCTTTTCAACACACATTTATGCTTCACAACCTGTTTTTTTGCATTTTGTTTTGACTCAAGATACATTTAAGCTTTAAATTCATAATTAAAAAGTTGAAATCCAACATGTGTTTATTTATGATTCTGTTTTAAAATGTGACCTTTATTCTAACTTACGTTATGTTAAATAAGATTTATTTTAACATAAGATATCCCAGAAAAATAAGAAATATTGTGGGATTTCTTCCTGTTGTTTTTTCATATAAGAACTAACATGTAAATCAAACGCAGCCCGCTGTGTGAATAAAGTTCACTGATAATGGTCCATCAAAGTTGCCCAAAAAAGTTGCCGGTGTGTTTAGAAGCAAAGAAATCCTCTCTCTCTCTCTCTCTCTCTCTCTCTCGGTCTCACACACAGTACGACATTGTACAGGTAACAAGGTTGTTTTTTTTACTGCTAAGTTTAAGTAGGCACTATAGAGTGAAGCATTGTGGGAAATTGAGTGCTCAACTGGTTTGTTTTAGCTAGCAGCTTTTAGAAATTCAGTGCTGAACGCCTGAATGTTGTGACTACATTTTTATGATAATTAAAAATTTTAACACTCAAAGCAGAAGATGGGATGATGTTTGTGTTGGAATTATAAAAGGACATTTAACTTTGTATTAATGAAACATTAAACTGAAGCCTGGTTTATATTCATAAAAATCTTCCTGTCGCGGTGAAGAACATCAGGTTTGTCCTCTGAGTTTCTGCTGTCACGAAGCTACAAGTAAAGAAATAACAGTTCTTTTTAAATCAGGAAAAAAACATTGTTTATGGAAGCAAAGGAAGTCCATAATAATTTAAATTTTATAAACAACTAACCACAACTGAATATTCAATGCTGCAGTTTAAAAACCACCACCAAAAGTTTTACAATTTTAAATGTTTTGATGTTCAGAAATTAAGTGTGTGTAAATTGAATTTAAGCAACTTGATTTTTAAAAAATATTACAATTTATTATTTATTTATTACAATCTCAAAGAGCAGAATTCAAACCACATAAATTAAGACTGATGGTTTTCAGAGTAAAATATCTAAAAGCTATAAATACATTGGTATTGAAATTTCAACATGAAGTATTCAGTAATGATCAGACTTCACAGTTAGGATTGTATTTGGTTATTAGATTCAAATTCTTATGGCTTTTTAGCTTCCATAAATGTTTCTTAGCAACAAACTCAAAACTGTAGAGTAATAAAAATAATAATAATTTAGTGTTAAGTGAAGTTTACTTGTTGACAACAACAGCTCTACTAGCTAACTAGTTAGCATCTGTAATACTAGTTTATACTACTGCTCATACAGCAGTTAGCATCTGAAGGCTATCAGTATAGATATAGGCACAGGTAGAGGAACTGAAGGTGTGTGTGTGAGATTGACGATGACATCACTTCCTCCTGGAATGCTGAAAACAGGAAGTGTGGTGTGTGTGTGTGTGTGTCAGTCGGTCAGGTATGTGTGGATGTAGATCTGTTGTTGGATCCAGGGGGTGAAGTGCGTCACGTTGCTGTACACTCCCGGTCCAAGCACTTTACTGAAGCAGACGCTGCCCCACGACGTCAAACCGAACAACCTCCAGTGACCGCCGTCCTCCTCGCACACCAACGGACCGCCGCTGTCGCCCTGGACACACACATCAACTGTAATAACACTGATCGAATATTTACGTCCAGATATGGGTAATAATCCAAATTAAAGTTTTCTTTGTCTCAAAATGGCGTCATGGAGAGACAGATCTTTACAGACTCGAGTTACTCGAGTCTATGTCTAAACTGTGACTATTTTTTATTATTGATTAGTCTCTGAATTTACATCTCACTTTCTCTTCAGCATCTTCAGATGGTCCGACAATCATCCCAAACCCAAAGAGATTCAGGTCAATAAAACAGAGACAAATGTGTCTCAAATCACTTAGACTTTAAACCAAATACAAAAAAATTAGAAATCCACAGTAAAGTAAATAATTGTTTCTACTCTAATCAAAATGCAAAGAAAAAACTATCATTAGTGACCATTTTTAGTATGTTTGGCTTTTTATTTTTGCTTAAACAAACTCTCTTTGAGTGTATGAAATTTTAGTTTACCAGTGTTCAACAGG
>JAKKUS010000157.1:0-21028 GCA_023238725.1 Scortum barcoo
CAGATCAAATGTTGTGTTGTTTAAATAATAAAGTTGTGCTCACCTATCCTGTGTAACTTTATTTCTGGTTTCCAAACGATATCCAGCAGTCTGCGCTGACGGTCGATCTCTTCTTCGTACTCGACGATGGTTTGTTTAAAAACTGTGAATATTTCTTCAGCAGCAGCACTTAGTCGCTCCTTCACAAACTCTCTCAAACACTCAGCTGAAGACATCGTTGCTTCAATAAAAATCAGATGTTTACCAGCTGATTCAACACGCTGCCGTTATTGTTGTTTATATCCACCAGATGTCACACTGAATGCGCTCCGACAGTGAACATTTGCTCCGCTTTCACTTTACGACTTAATACCAGCAGCAAAGATGCGCATGTACATCGTTGCTTAAATAACAAATTAGATATTTATCTACCGTCTTCCAGTTCATTCAACACGTATTATCTATTGTTTACTTCCTCTGGATATTCTTCTTCTTCTTCTTCTTCTTTTTATTGGCGGGTCACAAACCAGCAGAAATAGATGCATACTGTAACATCACAATCAGAATACTTTATTTATCTTAATTGGTTTCATGTGTTCTAACACTATGAGAGCTTTTATTTCCACTTTCTGCTGAAAATGTATGTTCGTTAAGTAAAATATATTTGAATTACATAACATTAAATGCATCATTACATAGTACCTTATATATTTTTTAATTTTAATTACTGATGCAGTATTACTGATGCCCTTCTTCCTCAGTCCTTTTAACAGTACATTTCAGTATCGAATGTAACTTTTCAGGACCCTTATCAATATCATAGGCTAATAAGAGAAAAAAAATGTCTTTGTATGTTGGTGCATGACAAAAAACATAGTAGAATAATATGAGAAAGGGTGAAAGCAAGAACTGCAATTTCGTACTACATAATTCAAATATAAAAAAGACATAACAAAATCAAAAGAAATGATCAAAAATAAAGATACTGACTTTTATTCAAGTGAAGAAACTGTACAGGAAAAATGTTGCTACTGATGTGCAAGAGTTCACAGCATGAAGTGTAAGAATATTTGCAACATTTGCAATATTTGCTTTTGACAAAGAGGGTCATGGAGATAAAGAGACTGCAAAAGCTGGCACCGGGTAGCATCATGTCTTCATTAAGAGTCCTTGTGACAACAAAAAGTTGGATGGTAAAGTCAGGGATTATCCTCTGGAGAGCATAAATCTACAAGGTTAATGTCACTTAATCTGTCATCTAGTTAGATGGTGATTATGATGTTTTTATAAAGTTCTCATGTTGCTGAACCTGTTGGCAGCCTCTGACACACCAAATCTTGCTTTCCACCGTGTCCAGCAAATCAATATACAAGAATTCAATGCCAGGGTTTGGTGACAGCATTTCATTATTTAATTTAAAATCACACATCATATCTTAAATGTGTTTCTGTAAGTGATACAAGCTAAATTAAAACCATCTCAGTCTGTAGTGGCTGATTTTCTTTGTTTTTAAGCAACTGAAGAACCTACAAAAATAATTCATGTCATACCAAGCACTCTCTAAATCTGAGTTATTACTTCTTAATGAAAGGTTGTAAGTTTTATCAGACATTATAAATGGTAAAAATGTAAATAATATTTCAAACTAATCAACTATACATAAGCCAATAATCATAAGATACACTTTCTGAGTTACAAATTGCATTATTAGTCAGCAAACAATGACTGTTAAACCCCCAAAACTATGCCAAGCCCTTTTAACATTTAATCTGTAGTGGGAATAGATATTGTAGATATCAACAATTGCTTTTTTGGGTTGTTAGAACCCAAAAAAAAAAACCAAAAACAAATGCACAATGTAATTGTGAAAAAAGGAAATACTCATATTTATAATTAAACAAAAGATATCTGTAAATCAGTTCTGACTAGTGGACATGTAATTTCTACAAGTGAAAATATATATGTATATATATATATATATATATATATATATATATATATATATATATATATATATATACACAAATCTTTCTCTCTCTCTCTCTCTCTCAATATATATATATATATATATATATATATATATATATATATATATATACATGTAAAAACTGTTTTGCAGGTATTCTTAAATTCACATTTTGAGATGTCAAAATGTAATTTTCACGACTGCCATACAACCATACGATCACTGCATTGTAATTATGACTTAGCAGTAACATACAGTATAAACACTATTTCAAATGATAGCAAAACCATATAAGAACATCACAAAGTGGAGACTTCAAAACTTTTCACTTACATAGTAGATTTGTCTTTCATTGTCATTCCTGTGTTCAGATTCTCACAAAAACAAAACAGGACTTTCTCCAGGATTAATCTTATTAAATGTCTCATAATCTAAGCATTAGTGAATAGACAGATTAACTGAAAGGCCACCAACTCATGCTGTACCACTTTGTTTCTGTAGAGTTGTTCACTGGTATACTACCAGTGACTTACTCCCACTTCAGTGGGAGTACATCTCCATTGCTGAAATACGGAAACAGCTTCTCAGTGAAAGTGTGTGAAGGTGTGTATGTGTGTGTTTCCATTCACTTTCCATTATTCAGGTTTTTAAAAAAGTTTAAAGGTTTTCTCTCCTGTAGTCGTCCTCCTTTGTGAAAGTTGTGGTTTTGTTCCGAGCGTTGTTTTCTCTCTGTTTGTCTCTTCTCTCCCTACAACAAATATAACCTTGTATTTCTTCTCTTTCTAACAGGTGAGACAGGTAAGGGTTGGAGTTTTGTTTTGTCAGAAATACCATCATACATACCGTATAAGAGATAAGATGAAACCAGCTGAAACTCCATTCAACTCAGACTGTTTGTTTGATTTAAATGTTTAAATATGAAAAACTGATTAAACAAATGTAGCTAGATTTAAATAAGTTTAAACACTGATACAAGTGACTGAGTTAATTGAAAATGAGTCTTTGTTCCCTCTAAATCAGTTTGCTCAGTTATGTAAGTAACTGGTTCAAGGGAATATTTTACTGTAATGTGATAATATCAAATAATTAACCTTTGTGGCCACAAGAAAACGCCATTCGTTGAAGTTTAAAGGCTTTCAGCATTGAGAAAGTGTTTAGATTAGTCTAACAGGTTTCTTATTGTGTGTGTCTCATGTTTCCCTGTGGTACAGACTGTTATCTGAGCCACATCTCGTGTCCACAGTGTGAAGCTGATCCTGCACAGCTCTGCATCAAACACCGAAGGTAAATGAGATATTTAACCATTATCTAATGTAATCGTTTCATAGATGTATTTCCAGCAATGCTATACCTTTACTATGTAAATAATGGCACGCAGATTGCTGTATGATAAGTCAATAAGGGGCAATTGGATTTTTAAATCCTTTAATTCTTTCTCTTTTTGTTGATGAAAGACATCACTTTGTCTTTATTGTGCTGTTTGAGGTGTTGTGTCATTTAAAGCAGATTCATGAGAATATATTCAAGTTACAGTCATAAAGTAAATACAGATTTTTGTCATTTACTTTCTCTTTTCATGTATACAACTTTTTACAGCTGAAATGTTTCTGATTAAAAGTGTTTGTAGGATTGGTCCAAATTGAATCGGGACTCATGTGAGTTCTTTAGAGCTTTTCAGACTAGAAATAAAATGATCAGATGTGACAGAGAAACTCATCTATTATATGACAAGAATCTCTACATGAACATTTCTTGGCTTAATCTTACCAATGCTTTGCTTTTTTTTGTAAAAACAAAAAGTCATCCAACCCAAAAGAGAAAAAAAAAAAAAATTAAATTAATTAAATTCTAAGTTGACCCACATGAATTAGTAATCAGTAATTAGCAACTGCTGGTCAATGATTAGCTGCTAAAGGTAAAGTTACATCTCTACTGGTCTGTCTACAGCTGTTAGTCACGACATCACTCCTCCTTTTTATACGATCAAATGACTCAATTAAACTATACTTACCAGAAGAATGAACACTTGAAACATCAGCATGATAAGAACTACGGAAAATGACAGAGACCATCTTTGGGAAATTTTTATTTGACATGTACTTTGATTTTATGAATGTTTTGTTCCATCTGCTAACATGGAGTGGGCGGGGTTTATGACCTGATGGATGGATAATAGATGGATCATTGTTGCAGTTTGGAACAAAACATGGCTCCCATTACTTTGCAAATCTGTGAAACTGGCTGAACCTGGTTTCAGGCTCTGTGCATCTGTTTCCAGCAAGCAAACCACCTGTGACTTAGCTGCTCATGTTTAAAGCTCTTTAAATTTAGTCACATAAAAATGGAAATCAATATAAAACTATGTTTTTAAATGAAGCTTTGTGGTAGGAGATGCGTTGCCTGCTGACGACCCAGAGTCAGAACTGCTATCGAGAGCAGATCCAGAAGGAGACGTTGTCCCGTTTGTCCTGGAGGAGCCGATATGCCAACCTGTACCCGTCCCGCTCCAGTCCCCAAAACCACAGCGCAGAGCCAACACAGCTGCCCTATCTGCCCACTGATCCCCGGTGAGCTGCTTTCAAGTAAAACTGAAGCTCTGTTATCAGCCTGAATCCAGATGTGCCTCCCAGCATAAAGTAAAACTGTAAAAGTAAACTAGTAAAAGTGTTGTGCAAACTGTTGATACACATCTCATGTTTATGCTCCACCCTCAGGACTGCCCTGCCTCCTGTTACCAGGACACCTCAGAAGCAGATCAACCTTCCTCCTACTGTTCCCTCTTTGGAAGTGGAGGAGCGGCTCAGTGTCCCCCCACAAATGAGGCCCGTTTCTCCTCAAACCAAATGTGCCCTCTATCAGGACTCCTCTCACCATGTACGAATCAGTGACACTTTACCTCCAAGTACCATCACACAGTTCATTTCTATTTCAGATTATTCAGGTTTAATTTACTTCCATCTTGAAATTAAAACTTGTTTCATCCTAATTTTAAATCTTTCACCACCCAGTAATTTCATGCATAAAACAAAACTCTCTTCAAAAATGTGAAGAAATCTAACAATGTTAATGCTGATAATGATATTTAACTGACAACTGACTACAGCTAGCTATTTCATAATTTGGTCAATTATCCTTATAACTCTGCCACATGTTTAATATATTTAAACGTCATTTCAAAGAAAATGTCCTCTGCAGGGGAAAGAACGGAGTCTGTACCTGCAGCGACGAGGGCGGATCAGACCTGAGGAGAAGTTCAACTTTCCTCTGCTCTCGTCCTGGGAGTACGGGTGGAGGCTGGGTAAGAGAGAGAATCACCTACTTGAATGTCTTCACCCAATTTCACAGCACTTTATCAAATACTTCACTCCAATACTAAGACATTTCACTGCCCACCACAACTGTGAACCTCATGGTGGCGCTAGAGGAAAAGTCAGGGGATCATGAGAAGTCAGTGAAATTAGTAGAGTGACCCTGAGGGCTCATAACGCTGCAACTTACAAAACAACAAAACAAAACACATGAGCAATGCCATTGATGTGATATCAAAGATAAGATGATGTTTTATTGTCAGACCAAGCACAGACACGCAGACTTTTAAAAGTGAGACTTTGCTATCAAATCGATTTTATGTTTAAAGGTGAAATACATATTTTATTGTGTGAATTTCGATACAGCTGTGTGCCAAGGATCTTTTAAACATCACAGGCAAGAAAAAACTTCCACAAAGGAAGTGCCTGTGAATCCCTCCTCATACTACTCATACATACAAGATGCATTTTAGGAAGTGAGGCATCACATAGACCAATTAAAGATTATTGAAGAGAATATTGTGTCAACCAGAAAATAACAACAACATTAATTTGCTCTATGAAGCTAATTCTTGTCCAAATCTAGATGTCTACCTGTGTTTAAAGCAAGCGCCCACCACCATCTTCATATTCTTTTTTTTCTAGATCAGATTATCCCCCCAGATTAACGGTGTCTTCCTGGATCCACAGGTGACTACACTCTGGATTACAAAACTCCATCCCGCGCCAAGTCGTCAGTGGTGAAGAACACCTTCTATGCCAGGAACGGTGTGTTCAGCAGCCGATCAGCCACTGACACACTGGGCTGAATTTCACCCTTTATTTGATTTTTTAAATTATTTTGCGATTTGAGGGTGTTATAAACTATTCTGGGATCATGACAAATGTTGAATTTAGGGACAAAATTAAAGCTTGGCATTTTGGATTGCTCTAACAAAATAAGGGACTGTATCTCTGGGTACTTTCCATTAAAATTACACTGATTTATAAGTTTTATGAGGTTAATTGTTTTGTGTTTGAGTGATTTAAGTCTGACTTTCTCTGCCACAAAAACAGTGATTGATCAGATGTTACAAAAAAAACAAATACTTATGACAACATTAAGAGGTTTGTCCAATCACCTTTATTGTGGCATTGACGACAGTGGGAGAAAAGAAAATGCAGATCCATCCAGGAATCGTCTAGTTCCTGTAGTTCGCTGCCAGTTTACTGACCACACGGTTATAAGGTTAAGTGTCTCCCAACCTGATACTGTGTGATGGATAATTCATGAACTCCTGGACGGGTATCAGTCCTAAAGGTAAACACCTGATACCTCAGTGTTTCTAAACAGTGAGGCACTGCAGGAAATGTTACACACCACAACATTAAATATTTTATGTCTAATCTGCCAGAGTAAATTCCATTATGCTTCCTCCAAGCAGTGTGGTTTTAGCCCCGTTGTACAGATGTTTCTATGCTTTTAGTAAATGAAGTATAAACATATTGAATGTTCAAATAAGCTGATCTTTTTTTTCTATATTTAGATCTTTCATCTCTTTGTTATTTTTAAAAATGTTACTCGGAGAGGGGGAAATAGTGAATTTGTTGGGCACTATTTTCAGCGGCGGATTAATCTACATTTAGTGCTACAGTGAGTATTTCAGGTAGTAAGACAGTGTAGTTGGGACTCAGACAAAATCAACTACAGTGTGTGTTTATGGTGATGAAGGAACATGTCACCCGGGGCAACAGTGCGAGTCACTGATGTGTTTTTAAAGGTTAATGGACAACGATGGAGCTTTATGGCACAGAGGAATAAGATCCATCAGCTTCTGATAGCAGATAATTCAAGACCACTTCATGAGAAACTCCTTTCAGAGATTTTTGGGCCTGGTGGATGAGATAACTTTTTCCCTACATTAAGAGTTCAACATTCACATTAAGTTCATTAGAAATAATAAAAATAAATAACATCAATCTTTAAAAGTCCCAATACTTTAATTTAGCATGTGCACACCCTGCAGATGAGTAGATGTGAAGTGTTTCTCCTACTCTGCATGAACCTCTACAATATCCTGTCTATAAATAGAAATAACTTGTGAAAAATCAAATTGGCTGAAATAAAACCCGTTCTTCTGGAGTTTTTATAATTATCACTCTGTGTAAAATATCATTTCTATAAAACGCCTGATTTCATTTCATCAACTTACACAAACTTAATTATTCATTACTTTTTTGATTTTTGCAATTAAGCATTTGACACGTATGTTAGTTTTTGCCAAAAAGAAAATTTATGAGCAAGCTTAGGAGAAGCTCTGACAAGGTAACACATATTGCTTAACAAACCACTGGCTTTTGTACAGTTACTGGGCTGAAAAACTGATATGACAGCAGTGACATAACTGAACCAAACTTTATTCATTCTGCTGCACTTTGTGCTATTACAGAAAACACATATTTCTTTTAATTTGCTGTAAATGTTCCCAAAAAGTCTGTGAATGCTGTTGTTAGCAGTGATTTTATGGATCAGAGGCGGCAGCTCTAGGCGGTAGGGAAGATGAGGAAGCCGGTGAAGGTGTGGCTGGTGCTGCCCTGACTCGTCACAATGCTGTTGTACCGGGTTGCCTGCAGAGAGACTGTGTCTCTGGCCTCCAGCTCCAGGACCGCCGAGCCGGAGGTGACCAGGAAACCTTCAGATGAGTCACACAGCATTATGTGACTGTCGCTGCCCTTCACCAGCTTCAGACACACCTAGAAGATCGTACAAGCACAGTCAGGAGCACAAATATCCACAGCTCAGTGTTGTAGTTCAACTCAAGAAGAAAAAGTTGTTGTGTGCTAAAGATGAAGGTCGAGATGTATTTTAAATAAAAAACATCTGGAGGCATTTCAAGCTTCTATTATAAATGGTAGAGAGTTAATGTTAATGCAGTGGCTCGAAAAAGTGCTCTACCTTTACTCAAGTAAAAGTAATGACTAAACCTGCTCATGAAGCCAAAATAAAGCAAATCAAAAAGACTGAAACGAGGAAGGGACAGACAAACGGGAATAACACCATCAGATATTTTCTCTCAGACTCACTCTGCTCTTTGCTGAAACGTGGTAACTGAAGAAGTAGACGCCTTTGACGGCACACGTGAACGATCCGTTTATCAGCGTTTCTCCCTGAAACTGCTGATCCAGTTCCGGCAGAATTTTTCTGTGGAAAGATCACACACATGTTTAAGTTTTTATTGACAGTTTTGTAGTTGTTGTTCTGGTTCTACCATCACAACTCTCATGAACATTTCTTTTCTCCATTTTATGATTTGTTTTGTATTTTACAAGCTTTTAGCCCTCTTTTTTGTAGCCGTGATAACAGCTTGACTCTCTGGATGGAAACGCTGGCCATCAATTTAGTCTGATTGAAATATCTCAACTACTACATATATTGCCATGAAATCCATACATCCATGATACCTTGAATATAAATCCTAACCACTTTTGGTGATCGCTTGACTTTTCCTTTAGCATCACCATGAGGTTCACATTTCTAGCTGTTATTTAAATGTACAACCCAGTATCGAATGGGTTGTCATGAAATTTGGTGCCGACATTCACCTTCCCTTCAGGGTGAAATGTGATTAATTTGCGCCATCATCAGGTTAAAACTTCAATTTGTCCAAATGTGTTAAATACCTGAAAACGAACTGTTGCTGTACTTTGTGTTTATCGCTAATAAGCAAATGTTTTCATTCTAACACACTAAACTGAACATAATTAGCATTGTCATTGAAAACATGTAAGCATGCTGATATTAGCATTTAACAGCCTCACAGAAAGTTATACAGGCTAGTGTGGCTCTTAAACTCTTTTCTTGTACCTTTCTTTAGTTCTCAGTCCTGATGAAGCAAACTAGATTTTTCACTGTTTAAAAACTCTTTAAAAAAATTGAAATTTGCTTATTTAGTCTTACTTATTTAATACTATTGAGCAGTACTTAAAATGTTAAATTTCAGGGACCTTCCACTGCTTCAACCCATCCTCTCCAATCAAACAGCTTTTCTCTGTGTGTTCGCTGTCTTGTTAGTTTGTAGTTTTAAATAACTGCTCGTGTTTTAACAGTAAACACATCGCATTAAATATCTCCTGCTATCTGTTTGACTTCAACCCTCAAAGCACCGACCTGTTGAAGTTCATGGCAGTGTCCAACTCTGGCAACTGTGACATCATCCGTTTGTAGGAGAAGTAAGACGTCTGCTGGTTCGAGGGGTTGAAGGGTCTTCCCTTCTCCCCCGGCCGGCCTGGAGCACCGGAAGGTCCCGGGAGACCCACATCCCCCTTCAGCCCAGGACGCCCTGGGGGGCCCTGCAGTCCTGGAAATCCTTTCTGGCCTCTGACAGGCTGACCGGCCTCACCTGTTCAAACAGAAAAACGCCACAACGTTGTTAGTGTGAACTGAAAGATGGAGAATAAGTGTTACATAAACTATATAAGTATATACTGTAATCTACAACAAATAACACAAGATGGACTTTCTTTCTTAATTCTCTTAATTTGCATCTTTTTTTTTCAGTTCACTAGTGAACTAAATGTGAATGTAGTAGTGCATAAGAATATAGAGGTAATTTTAGATCTTACATCTTACATAATACTGTGAAGTAGTCCTGTCTCATGCCAAACATCTCATCAAAGTGCAATTTCACTTTAACTTAAAAAGTTAAATTAACTAAACTTGATTAATTTGTTAAAACTCTTTCACAAAGAGTTGTGAAAATGAATCAGCTTGGTAAAGTTCACTCAACTTGAGGAAATAAATAATATGTGTATACATATAATATATAATAGAATAAAAGTTAACACATTCATTTTCTAAAATGTTGACAACATGTAAAATGTGAACAGGATGTATAAACTGTATCTGATGTCTTTGTGTCCAGTATGAGCTCACCAGGGTCCCCCTTCTGTCCCTTAGGACCGTCTATGCCGTTGGGCCCATGGGTGCCTGGTATCCCTGGAATCCCCGGGATCCCACAGGACTGTGTGACGACCGGGTTTAGGTGGATCAAGAGCAGAAACACTGCAGTACTGCAGCTCAGCCACCGGGGGGCCTGAATAAACACACACATACAGATACACAAACTTGTTTTTGTCACTTAGGAGGACGTTGATTGATTCCCTGGAGGTTTAGTTTGAACTTTAACTTTACATCTTTAAATCCACAGATTAGCTAACACCAAGTCTTAATGCTAAACTGTCCTTTTTGCCTTGTGGGGACCACACAAGTTGTTTGTTCCAACATCAGTTATGTTGAGTGTACGTTTACATGTATGTATTTGATGTTTTCAATTCATAAAAAATATTAGAACTAGAAATTTAATGGTTAAAATCCACAGCACTTTGAAAGAAAATCCCCAGGAGTTGACATTCAGGAGGTTCTTATAGAATTCTGCTCAATATCTTTAATGTTTTAGTCCATTATCCACAAATCATACACAATATACAGTACTGAAATTAATATATGATACATTTAAGTTTAAAACTAATTAATAATTAAAGGCCTAAGTTTGTGCATTTAAATGTAAATTCACATTTTAAACCTTTTAATAGCCTGACAGAAATATTAGACACGAAATGCAATGAAACCATCTACCTCTGTATTAACAATGCTTCTGTCTATAAACATATCATATTTTCTTTGCCTGTTTTTTGATTTTGAAGGACACAAATCTCACCATTTGCAGGTAATGCAGTCACTCTTCTCGTGGTGGAGTGATACGCTGATGGAGAGCAGCGGTGAAGAGCTGTTGTGCTTCTCAGTGCCAGCAGCAATTCTGTCAGGGAAAAAACAGGAAGTGAAACAGTTCAAGAGAGCATGATCGCTCCTTTATTGGTGTTCAGAATGGTCATTTCTAGGATATAGAAGCGATTGATGCGATGACCTGGAAAAAAATGTTGCTGCAGTCAGTGCTGGAAAAAAACAGATACTCATGTACTCGAGTATTTTAACAATACGCTCGCCAAGTGTGTAGTCGATCAGATGAACGGTTGTCAAGATAAGTAAAGGACAGAAACAGAAATACAGACAGAGACTCCTTTTATTTCTAGAAGTCTTGATCTTAAGAGTAATCAGTATTTCAAAATAAATACAGGGCAATGTGAAGTACAAATGACGTGAAGTGGAAATATAAAGTACCTTAAAATGGAAATACGAGTATTATACACTGTCATACCATTATCTATCTATCTATCTATCTATCTATCTATCTATCTATCTATCTATCTATCTATCTATCTATCTATCTATCTATCTATCTATCTATCTATCTATCTATCTATCTATCTATCTATCTATCTATCTATCTATCTATCTATCTATCTATCTATCTATCCACAGATGCATTTCCTACATGTTTTAAATCCTCTTTCATTAACTCCCCTTCATTTGCTCTGTTCTTTTTCTTGTATTTGTTGTATTCTGGCAATTTCTCACAACATGCATCCCTTTTTTTTATCACTCTGACTTCCAACGCCCTTTCCTGACTTTGTGAAAGGCGCCCATCAGAGGAAGTGAAACAGTCGAACAAGAAGTCACAAAGAACTCCACCTGATGGAGAACTGATGATGAGGCATCATTTAATGTATGTGATTAAAAAACTCTTTCCTCCAAATCAACATTTTGTTCTGTTTTTCTCCGAACTTCCTCTTTGTTTTCGCCCAGAAACACAAACTGGCTTCCTGGCACTGGGTTTTTGAGGCTCCTGACCCCAGTCTGCATGTCAGTATCTGTTCCACAAAATATTTAATTTCCTCAACACTATTCGTCAACAAAAAGCTGATGTATATTTTTAATAATTACATCCTGTGAAACATGCCAGTTTGTCATTTTCTGCCTTTCTCAGATCTGCTTTTTGTTTCTTGCATGTTTTGTTTTTTGTTTCTGAATGTTTGGATCTACAATGTAAAAAGTGTATAATAATAACTTGTGTTTCGGGGTCAATGTCAGATCATGTTATCCTGCTTATTGAATGAATGCAATCTTTTAAGATCACCAGAGATTAAGATTTTCCTGAAATCAAACTGTATTTTTGGTTCCATCTAACTTTAATATTTTAGTATTTCTGTAATGATGTATTTACATTTTGAATTAGCTCTCTGTGGTTTTTGTCTGCCACTGGATTCAAATTACCTTCATGAGCATGAGGGATTAACTGGAGACGAGGCATGCATGTAATCCAGTGTAATTTAAATGTCCTCACTGTTTACTGTTTGCTCTTTTTCCACCTTCAGAGCTGCATTATGTTACTGCCGATGCTAATGTGACATCCTGCTGCTGCTTCACATTAAACTGGTGAAACTCAGGGAGACTGTGGTTAGCGGTGATCAGTGGATTAGTTTTAAATATTGCAGGATTTAATGGATCAAGAAGGAGCAGCCACAGTGAGCTGTTAGATGAACATTTTAAGATGAAAGGCTGCACACCTCCAGCTCATCTGCAAGTATGAACTGCGTGAAAAACCACTCTTATCACTCTTATTTAGTGCAGCATGAAATCAGATTGTCTGCTGCTCATGCCATGAAGGAAAAGGGACACTTATAGACTGACCTCTTTATTAAAACAACACTTTGTTTGGTTGCCCTCTAAACAGATCCTCTGCTTTTATATGTGGTAGCTGCTCATTGTATATTTTCTGTTCTCGTGGTGACCGTTGGTGTTCAGGATTGAAATATCAGCAGATTTTCAAATTTAAGCTGGCCTCTATTTACCAAACATGATATCAAGAAATGAACAGAAGTGTGCATTTATAGCTGATGGTTTTACAACTAGATTTGTTCTTCAAGCTGTTTATTTGGTTTTATTGGGTTTTACCATTCAAATGATCTGTTTACAGAGGAGACAATATCAACAGATGGGTCCTCTCATGATGTTTTACTGTACAATCCTCTTCCTGCTTTCAAGACAGAAACATGCTTCATTCCAACATATAAAACCCATTTTATCTTTATTTTATGTGCAATTTGCTCCAAGTGCTGTTTAGAAGTGAGACTCGCCAAATTCACAGGTAAATATATAAGACTGATATAAGACTGTACTTTTTCAATTTAAGTCCCCTTAAAGTCTGTGGATGGCAGGGAGATCAATCAGTATGGTCAGTGTGAAGGAAGGGTCACATTATTTTGCTGGCGTTGCTGTAAAACAGTTTAATAAAAGTGAGGAAAAAGCTGTTTCGTGCTTCCCGTCCTGTGGATCAGTGGGGGTGCAGCAGGAAGCCGGAGAAGATGCTGTAACCGCTCGGGTTTCCTCTCATGCCTCTGTAGTCTTTAGTCTCCAGCCAAACCTCCTGATCCCTCGACAGGTAAACAGCCAGGCTGCCCGCAGTCACCTGGAATCAGATTTAACATATGTTTATCACCAGTGAAGGGAAGTACTTTACATTCACTCATTTTTACTGTATGTGAGCTACATTTGGCGGTATCTTCAAATCTCCACTTTCACGGACATGGTGATCTGTGTTTGTTTCATCGTGCTAGGTCAACAGAATTAATATTTATTTACTTACACAAACATTATCATTTGGTGGCACATAAATGTAAAAAAGATCTGTGGTGTTGTTTTATGCTTGTACCTGTCTTCTTCCACGACGATGATCGCAGAACGATGCCAGCAGTGTTTCGCCCTGCTTCATCAGCACACACAGTCGGTCATCCAAAGAGGCGTGGTACACAAAGTAATATGTCCCCGGGACCCGACACCTACAACACACAAAATAATACAACACACCTAATTCATTCAGCATAGCATGGCTTTATGGATGGCACTGTTCTGTGGGAGTTTTATTACATTTCATGAAATTTTGTACAGATATTCATGGTCTCCTTAAGATGAATCCTAATGAAAGTAGTGACTTGTCCTTTTGCACCACCACAAGGTTCACATTTATATTTTTGAATGAAATATCTCAAACAATTTCATGGATCGCAGTGACATTTGGTGCATACATTCATGTCCCTCTGTGGATGAATTGTATTTGGAGTTGCTAGTTGGCTGGGAAGGACTTGTAATCTTGTTCAGACATTAATCTGACTCATTCGAAATATTTTTTTCTGACCTTAACAAAAATAACAAAAAACAGGATAACAAAGTTTGTTTGCTGATCATACAAGTTGGCAGTATAAAACGTTTGGTTGTTGTCTCCTGAACGATATGAGAAGCAAACCTGATTTTTTTACCTGAAACGTCCTGTTGCCGTGTTGTAGTCGTCGTTGATGTTGGTGATGACAGTCGTGAAACGAATGACGCTGGTTCTCTCCGGGTATTCGTTGGTTCCTCTGGCCACGCTGAAGGCCGCCTGCTGTTGGACTCCAGCGTACCTGCAGCCACAGAATCAACACAAAGTGATGCTCACAGCTGGATTAAACAAGTAAGTAAAGCTTTATTTGTAAAACACACAGTTATAAAGTGCTTTACAAACATGAAAAAGTAAAAATATGTAGGCTATAATAATGAAAGAAAAGAAAGGTAAAAAGTACGCTGAGGTAAAAAGTAAACTAAGGGCACCTTCGTCCCCCAATGTAATTTGATTATATAAGTTATTTAAGAATATGTACAATGTAAGAAAATGATCAAAGTGAATATCAAAGGTATTTTATTATTTTGATTAAGAAATATTATTCACTTGGTCAAATTGTTTTATAATGTAATCTGTGGTCACCTTGAATTTGGAGACAGAGTGGGGGTTTAATGATAAAGAAACAAAAAATGAACAAAGAAAAAAAGATTTCACCGAACAAACAACATCCACACTTCTTTGCTTCTCCTCATTAGAGCATCATTTCCTTGCTTAGGGGTTTGTCCCATTACTTACCCAGCTTCTCCTGGTTCTCCTGGAAGTCCGGCTATCCCCGGGAGTCCTTTTTTGCCAGGTTCTCCGCTCTGACCTCGTTTACCGGGGAACCCCATTAGCCCCGGGTCCCCCTTCTCTCCCTGCTGAGGCCCAAGGCTGCCCTGCCAGTTTGCTCCTGTAAACGCCAACAACAGGCCGGTCATTGCACATAATAACCCCTCACACTGACCTGTCAGACTAAATATTAAGTAGTTACACATTCTAGGAAATATGTTTGCTTTTTTCCCAGAGTTAGATAAGGTTATCATAACATTAAGACAAGATGCAGGGAAAGTATCACACACAGTATCACATTTGTCCATCCACACAAAGAGAAATGTGAAAAGCAGGAAGATTTTGAGGGGAACGTGTATAGCAAGAAAATATTTACCAGCTTCAGATCCATTTTATAGCTTAAAATCAGAGGTTTGAGTCCTGTCCTCTATTTGCCTTTGTTAATGGAAAGCTGGTAATAAGAGGCAGACAAGGAAAAAGAGAGGGACATGCAAGAAAGGTCCACAGTGGGACTTGAACTATGGACGTTGGGCCTCTGTGTTTTGTTTTGTGTCATGCAACAATGAATTTAAATACGAAATTAAGCCAGTTTATTAAAATTGAATTTTCAATTCAAGGACAAAAAGTAAAGCCCCTTACTTGGTGTCAAAATAGCTTTTTATTCATTCAACGAGTGCTGAGTGTGTTGGATACCTGGCTGTCCTTTTTGTCCTTTTTCTCCGTCACGACCATCCCTGCCAGGAATCCCAGGAATACCTGGCATCCCGGGCATCCCTGCGGCTGGGCAGGTCTCCATGGCAACCAGCAGGGGCGTGACCAATGACAAAAGGGCCCCGATCACGATGAAAGTATGATGTGACATGATGGTAAACCTGATGGAGAGAGACGAAAAGACAAAGTAAGATGAGAGGAAACAAGGAGAGGAAGAGAGGTTAGAAATGAGAGGGGAGAGAGTGGAGGAGGTAAGTTAAGAGGAGAGGAGATTATACAAAAGAAGAATGAGGAGGAAAATACAGGAAAGGAAGTGAGGGT
This sequence comes from Scortum barcoo, assembly GCA_023238725.1. NCBI lineage: Eukaryota > Metazoa > Chordata > Actinopteri > Centrarchiformes > Terapontidae > Scortum > Scortum barcoo. Next base: position 16,146 of record JAKKUS010000157.1, read on the forward strand.
AGGAGGAAAAAAGAGAAAGAAGAGATGTGGGGAGACGAGGAGAAGAAAACAGGAGAGGAGGTGAAACAAGACGAGAGACAGAGAAGAGGAAAGGAATGAGGAAACTAATAAAAATAAGGAAAGCTGAGGACATGATAGGAAGACAGGAGAGAGGAGAGGAGGAAAGAAGACAAGGAAAGATGAGAGGAGAAGGAGGTGAGGACAGAGGGAAGGAAAGAAGATGGAAAGAGGATACGTGGAAAGGAGAGAAAGCAGGAAGAGGAGAAGAAGAGGAGAGAGGAGGAAGAACAGTTTGCTCGTTTAACACCCAAAAACAACAGTGCTCAAATGTACCACAGTGCCTCTGAGCAAGTGGATCATCTGCTGACAGAAAACAGCCTAAAGCACTCTAAATATTTATAATATAATATAATTAGATATATTATACCAATCAAATATCAAAGTCCTTGTTTACTATGAAAAAACACGTCATTACAATAAAGAAACTGAAGATTATCTTATTAACAAAAGGAGATTTTCTTACCAAGACAGTAAAGTAAAGACAGTAACTTCAATTTAATAAACTGTTATCGACACATAAAGAGAAAAAAAGGTGTACAAGCTCACCTGAGGGAACAGACCAACAGAAAGTTGAAACCCGCCTTGGTGAGTTCAAAGCAAACTGATGTGAAGCTCCGAGTCCTGCAGCCGCCGGAGGAGGAAGCCGACTCTAAACCAAAGATTCAGCAGCTTTTTCTGAGCTGACTGTAGTTCTGCAATTCTGGGAGGTTATTCAGAGAGAGAGAGACAGAGAGAGAGAGAAATGAGAGAGAGATGAGAGTCTGTATCAATCTGTTCTGTAACATCTGATATTAATTTATTTCATGGCACCTGTAAGCTGTCAAGACACAAAACCAGTAGAGGTGAAGCAAATGAAGTTTCCTGCACGTTATTGTCGAATTTGTGATTCCAAAACAATGGGCATCAATCTGCTGCTGTAACAGCCTCAACTCTTTCAGGTTTTCAACCAGATGTTGAAGCTGCTGCTGGGATTTGCTCCTATTCAAACACAAGTGCATTAGTGAGGCCCAGCTCTGATATTGTTTTTAACCTCATTGAAACTGAGGAGCCCAAATCAGGAAAACAGACTGAATGGGGTGTCCACATACATTTGGCCATGTGGGGCACATTTACTTATGTTGTGGACTGATATTCTAATTTTTGATTACTGTAAACAAATCCAACAAAACAAAACAATGAACAAACAAGTATTGTGTTGGCAAACAAAGCCTGATTTTCAAGTGAACCAGTAACATAAGAAATAAATAATCTTGTCCTTCGGTCTTGAGTCTCATGTTATTCCTCTGTTGTTGTCTAAAAACCATTAAACAATGATAGTTTCTTCATCACCATGAACACACACACGTTTTACTTTATCCCACAAACACTATCCTGCTGCTGGAAATACTCATTACAGCACCAAATGTGGATTAATCCGCCACTGAAAATAGTCCCTGAATATTTGAACATGTTTGACAAACGTTTGCTAAAAACATTACATTTTCAGGAAATTATTTAAAAAAGTAAACTCTATATTTATGACTTATTTTTAAGATTGAAATCTCCAGTAGGTGCCAGTGTGTTTGGTTGCCACTGAAGGAGCAGGAAAATCATAAAGTGTTGAGAAACTGATGCACTGTTAGTTTGAGTCTTCTTGGGATTTGTTGACAATGACAAAATATCAACGACTGTATCGTAATGAACGCGTTGAATGCATTTACACTCTACACATCTTTTTGAGAGATGACACAGCCTTTATTGATTGGTAGAAAATGTCACTCTTGTGCTTGTGCAGCTGGTGAACACGTGCTGAACAAAACAGACAGTTTCACTGCGAACGTCCAGGACCTTCAATCACCCCCGTTCAGCATGTGACTCATACCAGGGCATGTTCTTCTGAGAAACAAATTTCAGCAATTTCATCAAAGTAAAATGAGGGTTACCATCAAAACACACACATGCGCACACACACACACACAATAATGGGAGGAAGGGGTCAAGTTAAAATGTGCCGAAAGTGACAAGAGTTTACCAAAAAGAAGAAGTGCAGAAAACCAAAATGTTTCACTTCTATAACCTTCAAAAAACCTTAATGTTTTTCAAGCTTCATTGAGAACTGCAATGTTTTATGACTGAAAAAACATTTACACTCACTCTGCGACAGACATCTTTCCATGTTGTGTTTATCTATGTCACTTGTTCTTGGATGGTTTTTAGAAAAAATATCTTATTCTCTGTTTCCACAGAGTCAGATGATAAGTATCATCAGCTTCATCTGTGTGCATCCAGAACAAAGATAGGTCAGGATGTGGTTAGCCTAGCTTAGCACAAAGACTGGAAGCAGGGGGAAACTGCTAGCCTAGCTCCGCTGCTGACCTGAGTCTGGGAAGGGGAATTTCTTTTCTAAAATGTCTGAGTTTTCCTTCAATGAGAAAAAGGACATTTTAACTGACCATGTGTATTTTTATTGTTATTAATTATGTGATATTATAATTGTAGAACCAGAGATCATTAACAATGAAGTGTAATAAGATTATAACAACACATCATAGCTGTAGCTGTGGTGTTGAGATTTAGTTATTTATGCATAGTTGAGCCCACAGCAGAGCTCCCAAAGGCCTCGCTCACTCTGATAGTCTCATTGATTTAAATGTTGGTGTCTGTTCTGGTGTCGATGCAGGAGGGCAAAACAACGGAGGGTCATGCGGCAGAAAAGTTAAACCAGACTCAACTTTTGCAGGTGGATTACTTTGTGACGCTCTATTTCTATTTTTTTTACCACAAGATTGTCACAACTAAAGACTCAATAATTGCTGTGTAGTTTTTTGGCAGTTTGTTACTGGAAGATGTTTCTCTAAACTTCCTCCAAGCTTACTCTGAGGACATTTTTATGTTTTGAAATGACGTGAACTGTAACAACATTAAAATGGCAACAGTCAGAAGATATTTGTTATTCTGGTGGCCACAACAAAAATCTGTTTAAAATCTGTGTGAAAAGAAATTACACATAGCCAGACTCAACAATAAACTTTAATTTTGTTTCAGTTGCATTCACACACAGAGTGAACATTCAAAGAGGGTTTACATGAGTCATTATGAAAGAAACAGATCAGGTGGAAAAATCCAAATTGTTCACTTGCAAACCAAACAAAGCTTTACAGATATTACTGTATCGTGTGATACTGTGCTAAGCTGAGTTTGCGAAGAGCAGGAAGCCGCTGAAAATGATCTTTTTTTCTCGGGAGTCTGTTACATCGCTGTTTGTCTGCCTTTCTCTAAAGGACTCGAGCCAAACCTTCTGTCGCGCTGTCAGCTCCAGGACCACGCCCCCCGACAGCACCTGACACACAACACAGACCATCATAGTGAGGTTTAACGATAAAACTCAGCTACTGATGTGTAAAACATGTTGTGCAATCTACAAACAATCTGTGAGAAGCAATCTGTGAGAAGATGTAGAGGAAAATTTGGATAAACGTGGACTTGGTTGCTCTATAACTTCACTTGACCTCCTCCATTACCCCCCCCCTCCCTCCCATTATTTACTACTGCAGCAAGAGGGATTTCTTTACTTGAATGTATACTAATGCTGTCGGGGTGCTTGATGAAATAACTTTTTTGTTGTTCTTCTTGGGAGGATATTATCATTATATCCTTTATCAAAGATTACCCTTCCTGGCATCTCTCAGGCTCAGAAAAAAAACTGACCTGTTCAGCGTTCCTTGATGGGAGGTTGTAATCACAGAATCCCACCTTCTCGTTCAGAGCATCACTGGCAATACGCAGACAAATGCTGACCTAAAGTACAGAACATAAAAATGCAGTACATCCATCATGCTGTAGGTGCCAATTACATATCTCAGAAAACTTTAATGTCTCTACAGGTTGACTTTTAATGCAGTATAATAATATAATGCAAACACATTCTCAAAATGGTGAGCATTTATTCTCATATGAAGACATACAGCAGGACAAAAGACAGCGGTGTGTTACCTTGGCCACAGCGTGGAAGGTGAAGTAATAAACACCTGGTACTCTGCAGGTGAATTGACCTGTCTCTTTGTTAAAGTCAGCCCGGGGTTTGTTGACCACAGTAACATCGTAGGTTACTGCCTGTGTTAAACACACACACACACACACACACACGTAAATCAATCAGAGACAAACAACTCAAAACAGACATGATAAAACTAAAACTATCTGCAGAACTGGATCCCCCCTAAAGATATTTGGGAGAATATGTTGTTTTATTATTTGGGACTAAAGTGACAATTTAGCTACACTTAAGTATTCAAATGCAATGTTCTTTATTCCAGCAGGCATTAAAGAAAAAAACATGTAATATTGCAGATTTTGGGAGGGCAACAGACTCAACCTTGTTGAGGGTGGGATAACTGTGAAGGGTCCTCATCGCTGAGAAGGCTGAATGGGCCTGATGAGGGAAGTTTTGTCCTGCATGCAGAAAGGACACACACACACACACACACACGTTTTATAATCTTTTTTATGAGATAAGTAAGAGCAGCTTACTCAGGGTGTTGTCAAAGGTGAAACAGACTCATTATGCAGTGAAGACTTTAACACTTCTCACACACACATTATATACACATTATACAATTAATAATGGTTTATTTGCTAATCATTTTATATAATTACACAAGTTATTGATTTTAAAGAGATTCATGGATGTATTACAAGAGCTGAATTCGATTACCACAATCTTTAGTATCCATTTATGCTTGTTTTCTGTGTGCTTATAAATACATTTTACCGACTACTTTTTTATTTCATTTTTGTATAAGCTTTAGCAGGAAATTTTATTTTCAGAGAGGTTTTGCTTTAAT
>JAKKUS010000159.1:0-11000 GCA_023238725.1 Scortum barcoo
GTGAAGAGCTGGTGGAGAGAGAAACAAACACAAGAGTGTCCACTTTGTAAGAGAAGATCTTCAAAGGAAGAACCACCTTGTAAATCCTGGTGTTAAAGAAGCTGTGTGAGGCCTTCTTACAGGAGAGAGATCAGAGAGCTTCAGAGGCTCTCTGCAGTCTGCACTCTGAGAAACTCAAACTCTTCTGTCTGGACCATCAGCAGCCAGTGTGTCTCGTCTGCAGAGATTCAGAAAAACACAACAATCCACAGATTCAGACCCATCGATGAAGCTGCACGACAACACAAGAAGGAACTTCAGGAAACTCTGGAGCCCTTGAAGGAGAAGTTAAAGGTTTTTGAAGAAGTTAAAGTGAAGTTTGATGAAACAGCAGAACACATGAAGGTCCAGGCCCGACACACAGAGAGGCAGATTAAGGAGCAGTTTAAGAAGCTTCACCAGTTTCTAGAAGAGGAAGAGGAGGCCAGGATGGCTGCACTGAGGGAGGAAGAGGAGCAGAAGAGTCAGATGATGAAGGAGAAGATGGAGGCTCTGAGCAGAGAGATAGCAGCTCTTTCAGACACAGTCAGAGCCACAGAGGAGGAGCTGAGAGCTGAAGACGTCTCATTCCTGCACAACTACAAGGCTGCAGTGGAAAGAGTCCAGCAGCGCCCCCTGCTGGAGGATCCACAGCTGCTCTCAGGAGCTCTGATAGACCAGGCCAAACACCTGGGCAACCTGACCTTCAACATCTGGAACAAGATGAAGGAGATGGTCTCCTACACTCCTCTGATTCTGGACCCAAACACTGCTCATCCAAAAGTCATCCTGTCTGAAGATCTGACCAGTGTGAGAGGAGGAGAGAGAGACAGCAGCTTCCTGATAATCCAGAGAGGATTTGATTATTACTTCTGGTCTGTCCTGGGCTCTGAGGGCTTTAACTCAGGGACTCACAGCTGGGATGTCGAGATTGGAGACAGTACACGCTGGGTACTGGGTGTGTTAGCAGAGTCTGTCCAGACGAAGGGAGATATACTGTCTGGATTATGGGTAATAGGGTTATATAAAGGTAAATATTCAGCACGGTCACCATCAGATTCAATCACTGATCTCACAGTGCAGAAGAAGCTCCAGAGGATCAGAGTGAATCTGGACTGGAACAGAGGAAAGCTGTCGTTCTCTGATCCTGATACTAACACACACATACACACCTTCACACACACTTTCACTGAGAGGATGTTTCCATTGATTTTCACTGTGGGATGAAGTGAAGATATCACCACTGAAGGTCTGTGTGACAGTGGAACAGAGCAGTTAGAGATAAAGAGGATGATTATATTCATGATGTTTATTTCTTAAAGGGAAGGGTCACTGAATTGAAGCTGTTAAGCTGCACCTGTCCTCCTGCTGTCTCATTATTACAAACAGCTTTATTTTGGTCTCACTTCTTGTTTTTACTTTCTTTTTTGCTGTTATTTAGTTTGACTATCAGCTTTTTTGTTTCTATTTGTCAGACTCTTCATATGTAAAATAATTTAACTTCTGATCCTTGTTTGGCTCATGTAGTTCATCTTTTTATCATACTGTGTCATTTTAAATTCAGTAATACATTTCTATTTTTGATTTGTGTGTATGTGGAGCCATGAAGACCATCGAAACTCTTAATTGAAGCTGATGTGGATCCAAATAAAATAAAAATATCAATAATTGCATTTTTTAGCACCCAATCATTGTTCTGATCTAACATTTTAATTTCTACTCCAGATTATAAAGTTTAAAACATTATAACACAGTTTTCTGACATGTATGAAATGTTTATAATTTATTAAGCCAAGAAGTCTGTAAAAGTGTTTTCATTTGATGGCAAAGCTTCCTGTGATTCATATCCAGGTTTTGTCTTCACAAACCTGATTGCACCCTGTTATTTACTCCCAGCAGTAAGTGGTGACTTTCTGGTGAACAAGTTTAATAAAAGTGCTTTGGTGTTTTGATTTCATCTTAAAAGAGACAGCTCTTCACGTGTAAATCTTTAAAATCACTTCTTTTTTTCTGCTTTTCTTTCACGTTCCTGCAGGCCATGGGTTTATCACAATCAGCAGTACTCAGATCTCAGGGGCACTTCTGCACCTATCAGGAGGCAGATATTTGAAAGATTGTAGTTATTTGAAGAAAGAAAACAAAAGAAATTGTGATTTTATTTAAAAAAAAATACTGCACCATATTTGTGTAAAGCAGAAAAATAAAACCTCAAAACTGATGTTGGTTTTTATTTGTTTTTGTTGTTTTGCTCCTTTGCTTTGGAAGCGATGCTCAGTTCTTACTGTAGGTAATAAACTAGTGCCCCGTGCAGACCACTGTAACATGTAGAGAAACTGAAGCTGATTGGACAGTTGTTGTGGTAAAAAACAAGATAAATGCTGATATAACAGAGATGATCAGTTTAAATTTTAAGTTTTAGCCTTTGACTGAGTTTTGAATAAACTGTATTCCTTATTTTCGTATTTTTTAAAAAAATAATATAATTTAATAAACATTAGGCCTGTGAAAGTCCAGGATGAGGCTCATCAGGTTATTTTCACACTGGAATAATTGATTTTTAAAGCTGCAGATCAACATTTGGGTCTGATGTAACATCAGAACAGACTCCAGATTAAATAATCCTTTCTCAGTCTTTTGCAGTAAACTAGCTGTCTGCTCCATCTGATGCTCCTGAAATAATAGAAAAAGGCTTTGGAAGCTCTGTAAGATCCATTAAGTGGCTTTTCTGGAACTTTTAATCAAATAACATGAATCTTAAACATAAAAATGATTCAGCATCTCTCAGCTTTAATCTCAGTGGAGAGAGGAGGGCTCTGAAACACCATTTAGAAGAAAACATAAATCTACAAATAGAGTTTACAGAAAATTGTGCCTGCACGAGGAAAAGAAATAAAACATTAAGAAGTCAAAACCACAAAGTGCTCAAAGTACCTTTTATTGTACAAAAGATTTGACTGTTTGTAGAAAATACACATTTCCTTGAAGTGGGTTGAAAATCACAAAAACAGAGTGACACAAAATGTTCCCTGCCAACAGATTATTTCATTTTTTAAGCTTTCAGGGAGAAAAATCTTCACTTTCAATTTCCATTTTACAACAAACGGTTAGTTTTTCACTGACTCCTCTGCTCGTGTGCTTTTAACAAACCAGGTATGAACAAATCAGTAGATATCAAAGCTGAACTGGAGAAGATAAACTCAAAGACAGGAGACCCAGAAACAACTAACACAGGACACAGGGAAAGAGAGACAAGGAAGACACAAGAAACACAAGGAACAAACTGACCACACTGAACAAACTGAACACAAGAAACACAAGGCAGAAAACACCAGGGAAAACAAGGTATAATGCAAACCATAACAACCAGGCGGGGTTGAGCCAGGGCTGCAGGCCGATAGCACCGTCACATCAAAAGTCAAAGTCAAAGTCTGCTTTATTGTCAATTCTGCAGCATGTACAGGACATACAGAGAATTGAAATTACCGTTCTCTCAAACCCTTGGTGCATGAAATAACAAAAAATAAGCAAAAATATAAGAAAAATAGCAAACCACAACAAAAATAAACAAAACGAAATACAATCAAACTAGAAAATCACAGTCAGTGCAAATATATATGGTTATAGTGCAAATAAAGGAGTTAGCTTATAGACTTAAGATGGTTAAAGTGAATAAAGTGAGAGTGTGCTTGTGGAGTTTCTGATTGATGGGAAGGGGGGGGTCAGAGTCCAGAGTGTGTGTGTGTTTGTGTGTACAGTTCCTGGAAGGGGGGCAGAGCAGGGAGAGAGTTCAGCATCCTGACAGCCTGCTGGACCAAGCCGTCCCTCAGTCTGCTGGTCCTGGCCCGCAGGCTCCGCAGTCTCCTTCCTGATGGCAGCAGGCTGAAGAAGCTGTGTGACGGGTGGGTGGGGTCCCTCGTGATGCAGAGGGCTTTACGGGTGAGGCGTGAGATGTAAGTGTCTTGGAGGGAGGGGAGAGAGGCCCCGACCATCTTCTCAGCTGCTCTCACGATGAACTGGAGGGTCTTCCTGCAGGACGCTGGAGCAGGCGCCGTACCACACGGTGATGCTGCTGGTCAGGACGCTCTCGATGGTGCCTCTGTAAAAGGTGCACATGATGGTCGATGAGGTGGTAGAGAGGTTGCCTTGGTTTTGCTGAAGACTCGTCTGAAGTCGTAGTTTTCCACTGGCAGCCCCGAGAGGTCAGGTGAAGGACTGGAGCTGGGAGACGCCCGAGGAGCAGCAGCCTGTCAGAGGCAGACTTGTGGAAGGACGATCCTCCTGCACCTATCAGAAGGCAGATCATTTAAAGAGTCTAGTTATTGTAGAAAAACAAACAAAAGAAATGATGATTTTATTTTACAAAATACTGCATGATATTTGTGTTAAGCAGAGAAATAAAACTACAAAACTGATTTTTTTTTTTAATTTTGTTTTTATCCTTTTTCCTTTTTCTCGTTGGCTTTGAAATCAATACTCAATCATCACTGAAGGTGATAAGCTGGTGCCTCGTGCACACTACTGTAACATGTAGAGAAACTAAAACTTGAAGGTCTCACATGCCCAGTTACTGTTTTTCAACTATGATTGGACAATTGTTGGGGTAAAAAACAAGACAGATACTGGATGTAACAGGGATGATGATTTTTTTAAAGAAAATAATTCTTTCAGTATTTGAAGGTTAAAGTTTTTAAAGAAAATACATTATTTTCAGCACTTGACGGGCTGATTTTTTTAAAGGAAGGAACTCCTGCTGTTTTATCTGAGCATATTTTCATTCTTTTTAAAATCAAGGCCTTACCTTCAACAAATGCATAGTAGAGAAAAATGAAAAAGTGAAATGTAAAATGACACAGCACACTATTAAATAAACAGCATTTTTCTTCCAACAGACAGAAGGCATTAAGAAAAAATGTGCGGCAGATAAAAACTATGTGCTTTACAACAACTAAACCCTTATTTTAAAAAAGTTGGATGTTTTTCTGCTGTTGGCTCCTCACTGAAGCTAAAACTGACTACGTGTTCTTTGTGAAAAGCACACTGTGATTTGTGAAATATGTGTAATGTTCCTTTAAAGTGCCCCTTTTGAATCATTACACCACAGTCTTCAGTCAAATCTGCAGGTGAAAAACAGACTGTAGAGAAAAAGAAAAACAGCACTGACTCATCTGTACATGTGGGTCGAAAGGTCAAAGGTTATGATTTAGGAGGTCACAGCCACACCTGGAGTAGCATCACATCTGATTTCATGCCGACACATAACTGAACTTTCAGACGATGTTCATCATGTTCATCCTGCTGTCCTGCATCCTTTATGTCAGTGATGAACAGAAGATCACAACATTTCCAGTACAAAGAGGGAGCTCAGTTTTTATTTCTTCCATATCTCAAACTGGACAAATTAAACATTTTTTTGTTTTTTACTTCCAAAGCAGAGTACAGCACTGTTTCAATCTGAATAATTAATCTACTGACCACATTCATGCTGTTACAATCAGTCTTCATTTTCCTGGTTATATACAGTCCGGAGGAGGATGGTGATGAATTATTGTTAGTCTCTCTCAGTAACATCTTTTGTTCTTAATTTTTCCTACAGAGTATAGAGACGATTTGTTTACCTAAGTAAAAGCTACAAATGAGGAAACGTGAGTGCATTGTCAGGCATATTGTACATTTACTCAAATACTGTACTCAGACAACAACCTGCTGCACACTATCAGTCTACATTATCAACAATGAATCAGTACTTTGGACTGAAACACACCCCTATGTAATATGTGAACCAATAACATTCATCAGATGAGGTCTGACAAAGCTCCGCCCCTCTGCCTGACTCACTGAGACAAACCAGGAAACAGTTTGTTCTTCTTCCTCACTAAAGAGACGCACAGACTGAAAAACAGACGATCAGATTCACCTTCAAGACCAAACTAACAACTTCCTCTGAGTGAGTTCAGCTACAGGAGAGAAAAGTGGAAAACTACAACACTGCTGCTTCAACCTGCCGACACTCCACACACTGAAGGTGAGTTTGACTAAAAACTGGACTCAAAGTGAAAGTAAACTTCAGTGAAGTGAGTAGAGGAGGGAGGGGAGCCATGACTGACTGTACTTTCTGTCTGCTGTGTTTTCAGCTTCACTCACAGACTAAATGGCTTCCAGATCAGAGGAGGATCTCTGCTGTCCGGTCTGTCATGACGTCTTTAGAGATCCTGTTCTTCTGTCATGTAGCCACAGCTTCTGTAAAGACTGTCTGAAGAGCTGGTGGAGAGAAGAAACAAACACAAGAGTGTCCACTTTGTAAGAGAAGATCTTCAAGGGATGAACCACCTTGTAACCTGGTGTTAAAGAAGCTGTGTGAGGCCTTCTTACAGGAGAGAGATCAGAGAGCTTCAGAGGCTCTCTGCAGTCTGCACTCTGAGAAACTCAAACTCTTCTGTCTGGACCATCAGCAGCCAGTGTGTCTCATCTGCAGAGATTCAGAAAAACACAACAATCACAGATTTAGACCCATCGATGAAGCTACACGACAACACAAGAAGAAACTTCAGGAAACTCTGGAGCCCTTAAAGGAGAAGTTAAAGGTACACTTTTATTACAGTGTCAAATCCACAAAAAGAAAAGACTAAACAAACAGTAAAACTAATAAGTGAAAAATATAATTAAGAAAATTTTCCCTCAGCAATAAAATATGGAAATATTGTAGTGGAAGACGAGTTTAATAAGAGAATGTAAAATAGAGCTTGATTTGTCACTTACTGTTAAAGAAAACTATCTACACGAGGTCAAAGGTCGACTACTTGGCTTTTTTTCTGATATATTTTGACCTGATGTGAAGAACGACGAGCTGCGACCTTCCTGAACGATCGGGTTAAAAACTCCACTCGTTCCTTCTCACTATTTTACATTTTTGTTAATGCTGTCATTCATTTGTGTGAGCAGGAAACCAGGAAGCAACACTGACCGTCGGTGAGAGGTTCGATTTCCACAGAGTTGGTGTCACAGTCTCACCTGGTGCTCCTCCTACACCCTTCGGAAATGGTACCTGTAATAAATGTAGTTTATATGTAGTTTTGGAGGCGAGGCTGACCACCAATGCAATGCACCAATGTTAGCAGTTATGCTAGCGTAGTTAGCCAGTCCCCAGTAGCCGGTGCGAGCCGACCGAGTGCAGGGTTAGCATCAGCTAGCACTCCCCCGGCAGACCCCGAGCAGCCGGGCGGCTGGGTGACTGTTCGAAGGAGGCAGAGCTCAAAAAAGTCCACCAAGGTTCACCACCAAACGCACTTCACGTGTCCAATAAATTCTCCCCCCTCAGCGACCTGCTGACAAACCAACTCTGGTCATTGGCAGCTCCACAGTCCGACACGTGAAGTTAGCAGCACCGGGGAACAGTCAGAATGCATCTCCTGCGGCCAGAGCGGGCGACATCGAGTCAAATTTAAACTGCTGGCAAAGGATAAACGTAAATATGATAAAACTGTAATTCATGTCGGCATTAATAGAATTAATGTGGAGTCGGTGTGTAAGTTTGCAAAAACGATGTCGGACTCCGTAGTTTTCTCTGGACCCCTTCCTAATCTGACCAGTGATGACGACATGTACGTCATTCCACCGGTGGTTAACGAGGTGGTGTCCGGCAAACGGCGTGGGCTTTATTAATAATTGGCAGCCTTTTTGGGGGAGATCTGGCCTGATTAGGAGAGATGGTATCCATCCCACTTTGGCTGGAGCCGCTCTCCTGTCTAGAAATATAGAAAGTTTTATTAGTCCTAATTCATGACATACCAGAGTTGGACCAGTAAGCAGAGCTGCAGTCTTACACGCTTCTCTGCGCCTCCATTAGAGCAGCTGCACACCCAATATAGAATAGAAACTGTGTCTGCCCAGCGACCATTTAAACTCTTAAAACCAAAAAGGGGAGTTATTCAGAAAAATCTAATAAAAATTAACACAACTGCTGTAGCAACTCAGCAACAGCATAATAAGAAAATTAAGTGTGGCCTCTTAAACATCAGATCTCTGGCCTCTAAGGCTGTTCTGATAAATGATTTGATATCAGACTCTGATATAGACCTGTTCTGCCTTACTGAGACCTGGCTAGGTCAGGAAGAATTTGTTAGCCTAAATGAATCCACTCCACCGAGTCATTCTAACGTTCATGTTCCTCGAGACACTGGACGAGGAGGTGGAGTTGCAGCCATTTTTAATTCAGCCCTATTAATAAATTCTCGGCCTAAAGAGGGCTACAGCTCATTTGAAAGCCTTACTATTACTCTTTCATCTCCAGCCTGGAAGAGCACAAAGCCAATACTAGTTGCTGTAGTGTACCGCCCCCCAGGCCCATACTCTGAATTCTTATCTGAATTTTCAGAGTTCTTGTCAAATTTAGTCCTTGAAAATGACAAGGTAATTATTGTAGGTGATTTTAATATTCATGTGGACATGGATAGTGACAGTCTTAGCACAGCATTCATCTCATTATTGGACTCCATTGGGTTTTCTCAGAGGGTAAATTCTCCAACTCACTGTCACAATCACACCCTTGATTTGGTCCTCACCTATGGTACTGATATTGAGCACTTAATAGTCTCAATGGTTACCTGATTGTACTAGGACTAAATTTAGGGAAGCAATTCCGACAGCATTAAAGTCAGTAAGATTTCCTAGTATCTCTGACGACTCTCATAATTTTTTGAGCTCCCCCCAAATTGACCAACTTGTTAGTAACACCATGGACTCACTCAGAGGCACTCTGGACTCTGTTGCGCCCCTAAAAAGAAAGATTATAAAACAGAAGAGACTGGCACCATGGTTTAACTCTGCAACTCGCAAGTTAAAACAAACAACGCGACAATTGGAAAGGATATGGCGCTCCACCAAAGAGGAGGACTCTCGCCTAGCCTGGAAAGAGAGTCTCAAAACGTATAGGAAAGCCCTGTGTAATGCCAGAGCAGCCTACTATTCAGAATTAATAGAGAAAAAATAAGAACTGCCCTAGGTTTCTTTTCAGCACTGTAGCCAGGCTGACACAGAGCCATAGCTCTATTGAACCCTGCATTCCCTTAAGTTTAAGCTAGTAATGATTTCATGAGCTTCTTTAATGACAAGATTTTGAATATTAGGGACAAAATTTGTCAGGATCTGCCCTCGTTAGACTCCGATCCTTCAGACTCAGGAAATTTAGGAGCAGATACATTAAAACCTGACAATTGCTTAGACAGTTTTATTCCAATTGGCCTTCCCGAATTATCCTCGTTAGTTTCAGCATCGAAAGCAACAACTTGTCTCCTAGACCCGATCCCAACTACGCTGCTTAAGGAAGTTTTCCCATTTATTGGCACATCACTGCTGCATATTATTAATCTGTCTCTGGTGTCAGGCTTTGTACCCAAGTCTTTTAAAGTAGCTGTAATTAAACCATTGATCAAAAAACCTACACTTGATGCAGATGTGTTAGCTAATTACAGACCAATATCCAACCTCCCATTTTTGTCTAAGATCCTAGAGAAAGCCGTTGCCAGCCAGCCAGTTATGTAATTATCTCCACAGTAATAGTCTTTTTGAAGTTTTTCAGTCAGGATTTAGAGCTCACCATAGCACAGAAACAGCACTTGTGAAAGTCACCAATGACCTGTTGACAGCATCAGATAGAGGGCTTCTGTCTGTACTTGTCCTGTTAGACCTCAGTGCTGCCTTTGATACAGTTGACCATCACATCCTGTTGCTGAGAATGGAAAAACTGCTTGGTATTAAAGGGTCTGCATTAAACTGGTTCAGATCATACTTATCAGATCGGTCTCAGTTTGTCCATATTAATAATGAATCCTCTGTGCATACTAAAGTCTGTCATGGAGTTCCACAAGGTTCAGTGCTCAGGTCCAATTCTGTTTATTTTGTATATGCTGCCCCTTGGCAATATCATCAGGAGGCACTCCATAGATTTCCATTGTTATGCTGATGACACCCAATTATATTTATCAATGGAGCCAGACAAAACTGATCAGCTCCTGAAACTCCAGGCCTGCCTTAAAGATATAAAGGCTTGGATGACCAGAAATTTCCTGCTGTTGAACTCAGATAAAACTGAAGTGATCCTATTAGGTCCGAAACACCTGAGGAACACGTTTTCTCCTAAGATAGCCTTGCTGGATGGCATTAACTGGGCCTCCAGGCACCACTGTAAGGAACCTCAGGGTTTTATTTGATCAGGATATGTCCTTCGACACCCATATTAAGCATATTTCAAGGTCTGCCTTTTACCACCTGCGCAACAACATCATCGCAAAAATTAGGCACTTTCTTGTCCCCAAAGCGATGCCGAAAAATTAGTCCATGCATTTGTCTCTTCCAGGCTGGATTATTGTAATTCACTTTTATCAGGCTGCCCGAACAAGTCGTTAAAGACTCTACAGCTGGTCCAGAATGCCGCTGCTCGGGTGCTGACTAAAACCAGGAAAAGAGACCATATTACTCCAGTACTGGCTTCTCTGCATTGGCTCCCTGTAAAATTTAGAGTGGATTTTAAAATCCTACTCCTCACATATAAGGCTCTACATGGTCTGGCACCATCATATCTTAATGAATTGATAACTCCTTATCATCCAACTAGAGTGCTGCGCTCCCAAAACGCAGGCTTACTTGTAGTTCCCAGGGTTTCCAGAAGTAGTCTAGGGGGCAGAGCCTTCAGCTATCAGGCCCCTGTTCTCTGGAACCAGCTCCCAGTCTGGGTCCTAGAGAGGCAGACACAGTGTCAGTGTTTAAGAATAGACTTAAAACCTTCCTTTTTGATAAAGCTTATAGTTAGGGTAGGGCACAGGCTCGCCCTTAGTTATGCTGCTATAGGCTTAGACTGCCGGGGGGCTCCCATGATGCATCGGGCACCTCTCCCTCTTCCTCTGTCTCTGCTTCCTCTTTCTCTGCTTCCTCTTCCTTTGCTTCCTCTACTCTTATTATGGTAGTAGTGCAAACTGGAGTCACCTTAT
>JAKKUS010000162.1:0-29679 GCA_023238725.1 Scortum barcoo
TCACTGTCAGAGGCAGCTGTCTTGGCTGATGAGTTTGTTTTAACCCATAAAGTGTTTGTCTTCTTCTCAACCAGATAGAGGTTCAGAATCACATCCTGTGACACCTGGTCCTGGCCACCTGCCGTTCGAAGAGGCGCCTCGTCACCACCTCATGTGTTTCATGAGTGTTTCTACTGTCATAAGAAGGGTCATGTCATTGCTGATTGTCTTTCTCTAAAACGTAGACACCAGTCTCCAACTAGCCTAGCTCAGGCAAAAGGCATGGGTCTCATTAAAACTGTGTCACAGCAAAAACTAGACATGTCACTTGAGCGTAAGGAACCTGACCCTTGTTTTAAACCTTTCATTAGTGATGGCTTTGTGTCTCTAATGGCCCTTTTCCACTAGCACCTACTCAGCTCAACTCGGCTTGACTCGGTTTTTAGGTGACGTGACGTCGGCAGACGGCAGGCCACTGATTGGCCAGGGCGTGACGTCACTAGATGAGTCAGGAGAGCGACTCGTTCATAAGAGTCAACCCAGCCATTTTTAAAACGCAATAATAGCAAACAAGATAGGATCAGAGATGGCTGCACAGAAATCAACCCCGTGGAGCAACGACAAGGTGCAGACATTTCTTTGTCTGGTGGCCTCCATAGTTGTTTCGTGTTTGTCACATAACAAATGACGTCCGCTGGAATTTCGGCTGCGTTGCTATGGACGACCCCACCCATGTTGAGGTGGTACTCTATTGTAATGGAAAACAACCTTGAAACTGAGTCGAGTTGAGCCGAGTAGTCGAGTAGTGCTAGAACTGTAATGTAATGGAAAAGCGCCAGAAATGGAGATCCAAAAGATCAGCAGCCAGTAAAAATCCTGGGGGATACAGGTGGCTCCCAGTCTATTGTTCGAGAAGGCATTTTACCCCTCTTTTTCCACTCATCCTGTCACTCAAGGGCCGTCGTTCAAGGCTTGGAATGACCTTCATACCTGCGCCTTTACATAATGTTCATATACAGTCATCTTTGATCAGTGGATTTGGTTGCTGTTCTTCCTGCTTTGCCAATTAAAGGCGTGGATTTTATCCTCAATGCTACCTAAGGTACTAGACAGCCTTGACCTGAGCTCAGCCTCTGACCAAAGAACCCAACCGTTTCCTGACATTTTTCCTGCTTGTGCAGTGCTCAGAACCCAGTCAAAAAGTATGGTATTGACTTGTCTGATTCTTTCCTGGTTGCAGAACCATTTCCTGATCCTACTGTGACTATGTCCCAAAGTCAGCCTAAAGTACACCCTGCTGACTGTGTCACCTTTCTCCCATACAGAAGTTGTAAAGCTGCCTGCCACCAGGGATGAATTCATCGCTGCACAACAAGAGGATAACACACTGTCAAAATGTTGCTCCCTCCATCCTTAGCCAAGCGAAGAAGCCAAGAACAAAAAAATGGCTTATTTTCTTGTTGATGGCTTGTTGATGTGTCGTTGGACTAGCGATGACACGGAGGGTGCAGACTGGAACACAACTTACCAGGTTGTTGTGCCTTTTGTCTATTGTTCCCGTGTGCTGTCTTTGCCTCATGATCACCCATGGGCAGGGCACAGGGGTTGGCCGGGGCTCAAAACTGATGTGGTTAATCACTGTCAATCTTGCCATGTTTATCAAGTAGCTGGAAAACCAAATCAAGTAATCCGCCCTGCTCCCCTCTGTCCTATTCCAGTTATGGGACAACCATTTGAGAGGGTGATTGTCGATTGTGTGGGGCCGCTGCCAAAAACCAAAACTGGAAATCAGTTCCTACTAACAATCGTGCTCTTCTACCAGGTTTCCAGAAGCCATTCTGCTCCAGAAAGTCACAGCTCCGGTCATATCCAAGGCTCTGGTAAAGTTCTTTTCACTGTTTGGTCTGCCAACGTTTCTTCAAACCAATCAAGGCACCAATTTCAAGTCCAGTGTTTGCTAAAGTCCTTAAAACATTAGGCATTAGTCACGTAACATCTAGCACTTACCATCCTGAAAGCCAGGGGACACTAGAAAGATTTCACCAAACCATGAAAGCCATGTTACGCAAGCACTGTCATGAGTCACAGAGGGATTGGGATGATGGAGTCCCACCCCTGTTTGCTGCCCGTGAGGCTGTGCAGGAGTCACTAGGATTCAGTCCTGCTGCACTAGTGTTTGGACATGAAGTTAGAGGCCCCTTAAAGGTCCTCAAGGAGCATCTAGTCACCCCCAAATCAAAGGTAAAGAGTATCCCCGAGTATGTGGCCAAGCTCAGAGACCGTCTCCAATGGACATGCTCGTTGGCTAGGGATGCCCTGACCTCTTCTAAGGTGAGGATGAAGAAGTGATACGACCAGAAAGCGGTCCCCCTTGGGTTTCAACCAGGTGACAAAGTTTTGATTCTTTCTCCTATACCTGGTTCAGAGCTCTCTACTAGATTCTCTGGTCCTTATGTTGTAGAGAAGAAGCTCAGTGAAACCAACTGTTATTCAAACTCCTGGCCGCAGACGACAGATGATAGTATGTCACGTCAACATGATGAAGCCATACCACTCCAGAGAGGAAAACAGGGCAACTGTCCTTGATGCTGTCTCACCTATGGCATCCATTTCAAAGGTGAGCTCTCAAGATGAGTTTGACGGGTAATGCTAAGCCACAGGGGGCTAGACTAAGCAATACTGAGATATTGACAAATTTGTCCCATTACTTGTCTCACCTCTCAAAAAGACCAGCATAAGGAAATGGAGGCGGTGATATGTGACTTTCCATGTCCGTTTAATGATATTCCCTCCCAAACTTCTGTCATAACACATGACATTGTTTTGACAAACCCTATTCCAATCAAGTAGCATGCCTATCGGGTTAATCCTGCTAAGAGGGAAATCATGAGAAAGGAGGTTGAATATCTTGTGCAGCATGGATTTGCGGTGCCAAGCTCTGGCCTATGGAGCTCCCCTTGTCTCTTAGATACAAAGTCAGATAGCAGTCCAAGATTCTGCACTGACCTCCGTAAGGTAAATGCTGTGACTGTTGTGGATGCACACCTGTTTCCTCTCATTGATGACTGCATCAATGGGATTGGTCCTGCAACGTATATCAGTAAACTTGACATGTTAAAAGGGTATTGGAAAGTTCCTCCGCCACGTGCTTCTGAGGTTTCAGCCTGTGTGACTCCCGACAGTTTCCTCCAGTACACTGTCAGGCCCTTTGGGATGTGTAATGCTCCAGCTACCTTCCAGAGGCTAGTAAACACAGTACTGGGAGGTGTGCCAAATGTAGCACGGGTGTCAGCTAACATCACTAGCTGTGCCACTGGACCAGTTCTAGGTTCTAAGGAGTGGGGAGCAGAATATAATAGACCAGAGACCATGGCTTTAAATGCAAAGGCCGGCAATTTACTGCATGCAATAAACATAACAGACAGCAAACATAAAAACAAAAAATAATCCTGCAGGTTCTGATGGAAAGGTAAGTATGGTAGCAGGTAAGTATAATTCACCCTTTTTTATCCACCTAGGTTTGAAATAATTTTAATCAGGCTAATTTAGATTTAATTAGACTGGTCTAATTCAATTATTCTTATTTATATGAATAGGTTGCACCTATTTTGGATTTCCTATTTATTTTCCTGAGTTAACTCTATTCCCTTTCGTTCTCACACAGGTAGAAAGGGAGCCAGGTGAATCCTCGCTCTGACCGAGCTTCCAATCGAGCAAAACAAAAAACCTGACCTGTATAGCAGGTCATAAACAAAATAAATGATTATTTCTAACTACTCAACAACACTAACAAAGTTTTACAGTCTCCTGAGTAGTAACATTACTGCTGCGGTGCTCTGTGAACCTAAAATGGCGCCGGAGCCTTCATGAACTCACGGCTCCATCTTTCACACAAATAACTGAACACATCTCTCATTTACACAATATACATTCTCTCACATTACATTCACAGTGGTTACTCCCTGATAAACCGAAAATATTAAATGGCAACCTGTTTATGATGAAAATTGTCCTTGTACACAGCTATGCTATTAGCGTTAGCTCTCCGCTAGCATTTAAACAGAATGACGCGGTGAAAATACAATAAAATGAACACGAAACTCACCAAAACCGGTGTCGCTTAATTTTTATCTGTTCCTCGTCTTGTCCCGACCAGGTAAGTGCCGTTTTACAGGTTTTAAATCAACTCTTTTACCCATTATTAATCACCTCTCATTGTTCCTGCCTTCTCCTCTGCTCTCCTTCACCTCTCTGCTTCTGCTGCGTCACTCAGGTGCTGCGACCTTTCTCTTAAAGGGGCAGTGACTCTCTTAAAGGGGTAGTGACTCTCTAAAGGCATATTTTTAATCACACATTAAATTGTTGTTTCAATAACATTTTATCAGACTTGGATGACTTAAATGAACATTAAATTAAACATTTTAACTTGATTAACCTATTTATGCAACTTAATTATTTATTGTTATTTATCTCTGATTTTAATATGGGTTACACAAACACCTAAGCAGAGCTTATCTGGATGACATTGTGGTGTATTCGGCTGACTGGGCTAGCCACATGGCTACCCTGAAAGAGGTTTTTACTCGTCTGTCAACTGCAACTCTAACACTGAATCTCGCCAAATGTTAGTTTGGGAAAGGTAACTGTTCTGTATCTTGGACAGCAGGTTTGGGGAGGAAAGGTGTGCCCTGAAAATGCTTCATTCACTTCCTGCAAATGCTTCATTCACTTCATTTCCTGTTCCAACTACCAGAAGAGAGCTACGCTGGATGGCAGGATACTATCGCCGGTTCTGCAGAAACTTTTCCTCGGTGGCAACAGTCTTTTGAAAGCCTTAAGGGTGTAGTGTGTTGTACTCCAGTTCTGTCTGCCCCAGATTTCTCTATTCCCTTCAAGCTTGATGTGGACGCCAGTGCAGTTGGAGCTGGGGCTGTTCTTCTGCAGGATAACCAGGGCATTGACCATCCTGTGTTAAGCAATATCAACTTTTGTATTCTACCACTGAAAAGGAAGCTCTTGCTCTTTTACTTGCGCTGCAACATTTTGAGGTCTATCTTGGGTCAAGTGTTAAGCCCATTAAGGTCTTCACTGACCACAATCCATTTGTCATGTTCTCTGTAGTTGTAGTGAGCCAGCCACACTGTTTGGACTCACATGGAGGTTTCTGTCCTCCAGGCTACTATATGGTGTGGTGTCAATTTTCCCTGCATTCGAGTGTTCTTTTAACAAGGCCACTGTTACATGCCAGACTGGAGTGTTTGTGTTTGTGTTCTCTCTCCTGGTTTTCCTTCTCTCTCCTCCTGGTTTTTCTCTCCTCCCCTGTAAGCTCTCTAGGTGCCGCCTACGTGATTAGAGATCACCTGCGACTGGCTGCCTTCTCCAGGACCCTATAATAAAAGGACCAGGCTCGCAGAGTATCTCTCTCTTCTCTTCTCCTTGCTGCCTGCATACCAAGACGGAGCAACTTTGGTTTAATGTTTGTTAAAAAGAGGTATGTGGAGGGAGGTTGAGATCAGTAGGTGAGTTGGGGTACCCTATACATTATTTCACACGGTTAGTTTCCTTTGTTAGATACACCAGGTTAGCGGTTGGTTGCCACCCCCTGTATTGGTTTTGGTTAAATCACTTTTTTAGAGAAACTAGTTAGCCCTTTTGTTTAATTTGCTTTTCAGAGTTAGGGGGGTAGTCAGGCCTGGTTTTGTTTTATTGGTTTCATTTATTTGGCACAACCTCATTTGACTCATCCTCCCCCACATTGTTGTAAACCCTCTCTGAATTAAGTGCAATCAAAATTAAATAAGTTTGCACTGTCAACTGCTCTGACTCTCTGTTTTCTTTGTTGAACTGTGGCTATCCAAACTCCCCTAGGGGACGTAACAGCCACTATATACAAGGCCACATTGTACTGCTACATTTTATCGTGTGTATTTTTGAAGACTGTTAATCTGAAAGAAAAGTACCAGAGCAGCTGTTACGTAAGGATGTTTAAAAGTGTGTGTCTCAGAATATAAGGATTTTTAAAAGTTGGTGTCACAGAAAAGAGCTATTGTAACAGTAGGGACAATTTGGTAAGTTTAAAAAAAAAAAAAAAAAAGCAGCCAACTGGAACCAGGATACCATTAGGAGTAAGGTTTGTTTAACTTAAGTAGGTATTGTTTGTCATGAAGCAGGAAAGAGGGAAACCAAGACTCCATGAGAAGTGAGCTTTGTTTAACATAAGACAAAAAGGTGATATTTTTAGACAAGTAAAAACCACTCCAAAAGCATGCAAAAAGAGAGAAAAAGGGGCATGATTAGACATGCCTCCTGATCTGGGCACACCTACAATCTGCAATATAAAAATAATGTCCTATTGGTAAGAATTCAGTTGTTCTGCAGGACAGCTCGGGCTTTGTACTCCGTGTTGAAGAATAAAGCTCTCTGGACTCAACTTTGCTGGACTCCAGTGCTTATTTAGCTAATTTTCCTCAGAAGATTTGAACACTTAGAAACTTTTTGAAGAAAAGACTTTGAGAGTAAGGTGTAGAGGCTTGGGCAGGACCAGACTTAGTCTCCAACTGGCCCTTGACTGGGTCTACAGTCCGGCCTGAAAATCCACATCAATGGCACTGTGCTCACTGTGTCGCCCGAGCTATGGCATAGGCGCACTGACGGATAGGTAGTGCCGAGCGAGTATTTAAACCCAGGTGGAGCACACCTTGACCTCTTTTCCTGGCCTTTCTGGTGGCCGCAGCAGCGTGACGGCCCTTGTGTCACAAACATCTCTAAATAGGTGAGAATGCGCTGCCGTCTCCTCATCCATTAATGCATGCAACATGCAGACTGTTTATTTGTCTTCCTCACCACAGCGCGGCTGATCGCTTGTGTGTGGGGGGAGTGATCGTGTTATGCGGGGTGCTTAGTTGTGGCACCGCAACTGCGTGGTGAGTCCGCCTTGTCCGTAATTCTTTTGTGTAATGTGGCTCCCTGCTAATTTTTATATTATGCTGCAGAGGAATTTTGCCGTTTGGCCCTCCATCTCCTCTGGGGTCGTGCTGACGTTGCACCGTTGGTATGTATGGGTTTCACTTTTCGATTACGCAATTATCAATCAGCGTTATTTTATAATAAATTTATTTGTCTTACATTTTAGCTGTCCTGGGTAACTGCAACCCTCCTGTGCGGTCTGTTAATCCCTGGCCAGCTCTGCTGTTTTGGCTCTATTGAGCTTTCCTTGTTTTGGCTCTGCAAGGCTGTTTTGGCTCAGAACTCCCCTGTTTTGGCTCTACGGGGCTCTCGAGGTTCTACAGAGATTCTCCCGTTCTGGTTCTGCGGGCTTGTGCGGCTCTGTCGGGCCCTCCGGTTCTGGCTTCACAGTGTCGTTCATGCTCTCCCTCTCTGGAGGCATTTGGACCTGTTCTACGGGGCTCCTTCTAGCCCTGCTGAACTCTTTTTAGTCCATTAGGTTTCAATTTCTTTTTGTATAATTTTGTTCTGTTTATGGTATTTTGGTTTGTTTGCTTGGTTATAATTAGTAGGTTGTCCTGTGTTCCTTGTTTGTTGTATTGTTTTAGATTGTTTGTGGCTTGATTTTTAACATCTTATTCTGTGTGCAGGTGCTGTGGGCCAGAGGCAGCATCCCCTTCCCTGGTGGTGGTCTTCTTCAAGAGTGCTTTATTTGGTGTACAGTTTTGTGAGTTTTCTCCCCTTTTTGGTTAATGCTGCTGTGGTTAGCCCCAGCCCTATACTTTTATTTGATCTCGCAAAAAAATGTTCACTTTTTATTTAGTTTTGTTTTTTTCATTATTTTGTTAAATAAAATGTTTTGATTAATTTGAACAGTCTCTGCCCTGTGGTGTAAACGAACCTGTGTGTCTAACCATTACATTTGGGTGTA
The DNA here is from genome assembly GCA_023238725.1 of Scortum barcoo. NCBI lineage: Eukaryota > Metazoa > Chordata > Actinopteri > Centrarchiformes > Terapontidae > Scortum > Scortum barcoo. The sequence continues at coordinate 7,856 of JAKKUS010000162.1, forward strand.
TGGCCAGCTGGGAAAATTGAGGACAGGCTGCTCATTGGTCTCACAAGGGGCAGCTTTTAAAAGGAGGAAGTTGACTTGTGCTGACCAAAAAGGAGAGAGTGAGCACATGTTGACTGTTGAATGGATGAGGGTAAGTGGTGGGGAGTTTGGCACTAGGTGAGTTGAGGTACCCTCTACACTTCTCACACGTAGTGGAAGTTTTGTCTAGAGACACTAGGTTATGGGTTGTTGCCACTCGTGTATTGTTTTTGGAGCCTTTTTTTTTTTTTTAAGCTAGACAGGAAGGACTTTTGTTTGACTTGTTGTTTTTAAGAGAACTGAGTTTAGGCCCAGTTTTATTATCTTTTTTCTTTGGTTTGGCACAACCTCTTTACCATCGCCCCCCACCTGTTGAGTAACTTTGTTGTACATTGGGGAGTTTACAGTTGCAGGCAGATCTAAGCTAGACCCCAAAATGCAGACCAGAGCAGACACCAGACGGGATTGAAGTTTGAACACAGTTTAATAGTAGGTTTGTGAAGGCAGGAATCAGAAAGTCAAAGTGTATTTCTCTCTGAACGAAGACTCAGCTTGCCACCGCGGGGAGTTCGGTTCACTGTGGGGCGTCGCGGCTTGGGGTGTAGCTGACGGAGCAGGGGCAGAGCAGGCAGACTGGCGGAGTGTGGCGTGAGCCCGGCGCGGAGTAGTCAGAGCAGAGGGCCAAGTTGCGCTGGAGTGCTGCAGAGGGGGAGGTGAGGCCAGGAGGAAGACAAGGTTAACCAGGCAGGCAGATTTGGCAAAACCAGGAGTCTGGAGCACAAAAACAGAACAGATTAGAAACAGGCAGAAGCTCAGGGAAAAAACTAAGAGCCATGAAGTACCAAGTTGGGTAACTGAACGATCTGGCGAAGACTGGATGAATGAGCCGGGCTTAAAAACTGCTGACGAGTTGATTGCAGAATGACTCTCAGGTGATGCAATTGAACCAGATGTGGTGATGAATGCCCTGGAGTAACCTCGTCCTCCTAGGCAGCCAACAGACAAGACAGACAGGGATCCTAACAACCATTTCCTTTTGCACCACAACTATTCAAGTACATGGTGTCAGATTATTTCCTTCTATCGAAAAAGGGGATGTAAGAAATATGTGAACAAACAGGATTTATCAAAGGAGGTCTGACAAAGCTCCGCCCTCACCTGACTAACCTGAGACAAACCAGGAAACAGTTTGTTCTTCTTCCTTACTAAAGAGACGCACAGACTGAAAAACAGACAATCAGATTCACCTTCAGACCAAACTAACAACTTCCTCTGAGTGAGTTCAGCTACAGGAGAGAAAAGTGGAAAACTACAACACTGCTGCTTCAACCTGCCGACACTCCACACACTGAAGGTGAGTTTGACTAAAAACTGGACTCAAAGTGAAAGTGAAACTTCAGTGAAGTGAGTAGAGGAGGGAGGGGGAGCCATGACTGACTGTACTTTCTGTCTGCTGTGTTTTCAGCTTCACTCACAGACTAAATGGCTTCCAGATCAGAGGAGGATCTCTGCTGTCCGGTCTGTCATGACGTCTTTAGAAGATCCTGTTGTTCTGTCATGTAGCCACAGCTTCTGTAAAGACTGTCTGAAGAGCTGGTGGAGAGAGAAACAAACACAAGAGTGTCCACTTTGTAAGAGAAGATCTTCAAAGAATGAACCACCTTTAAACCTGGTGTTAAAGAAGCTGTGTGAGGCCTTCTTACAGGAGAGAGATCAGAGAGCTTCAGAGGCTCTCTGCAGTCTGCACTCTGAGAAACTCAAACTCTTCTGTCTGGACCATCAGCAGCCAGTGTGTCTCGTCTGCAGAGATTCAAAAACACACACACAATCACAGATTCAGACCCATCGATGAAGCTGCACGACAACACAAGAAGAAACTTCAGGAAACTCTGGATCCCTTGAAAAGGAGAAGTTAAAGGTTTTTGAAGAAGTTAAAGTGAAGTTTGATGAAACAGCAGAACACATGAAGGTCCAGGCCCGACACACAGAGAGGCAGATTAAGGAGCAGTTTAAGAAGCTTCACCAGTTTCTAGAAGAGGAAGAGGAGGAGGCCAGGATGGCTGCACTGAGGGAGGAAGAGGAGCAGAAGAGTCAGATGATGAAGGAGAAGATGGAGGCTCTGAGCAGAGAGATAGCAGCTCTTTCAGACACAGTCAGAGCCACAGAGGAGGAGCTGAGAGCTGAAGACGACGTCTCATTCCTGCACAACTACAAGGCTGCAGTGGAAAGAGTCCAGCAGCGCCCCCTGCTGGAGGATCCACAGCTGCTCTCAGGAGCTCTGATAGACCAGGCCAAACACCTGGGCAACCTGACCTTCAACATCTGGAACAAGATGAAGGAGATGGTCTCCTACACTCCTCTGATTCTGGACCCAAACACTGCTCATCCAGACCTCATCCTGTCTGAAGATCTGACCAGTGTGAGACGAGGAGAGAGACAGCAGCTTCCTGATAATCCAGAGAGGATTGATTATTTTGTCTCTGTCCTGGGCTCTGAGGGCTTTAACTCAGGGACTCACAGCTGGGATGTCGAGGTTGGAGACAGTGCATTCTGGATACTGGGTGTGTTAGCAGAGTCTGTCCAGAGGAAGGGACTCATACAGTCTGGATTATGGAGGATAGGCTTCTATAATGGTAAATACTCAGCAGGATCACCATCAGCTCCAGACACTGCTCTCACAGTTCAGAAGAAGCTCCAGAGGATCAGAGTGAATCTGGACTGGAACAGAGGAAAGCTGTCGTTCTCTGATCCTGATACTAACACACACATACACACCTTCACACACACTTTCACTGAGAGGATGTTTCCATACATTTTCACTGTGGATGAAAGTGAAGATATCACCACTGAAGGTCTGTGTGACAGTGGAACAGAACAGTTAGAGATAAAGAGGATGATTATATTCATGATGTTTATTTCTTAAAGGGAAAAGTCACTGAATTGAAGCTGTTAAGCTGCACCTGTCCTCCTGCTGTCTCATTATTACAAACAGCTTTATTTTGGTCTCACTTCTTGTTTTTACTTTCTTTTTGCTTTTTTTTTTTGTTAAATTTAGTTTGACTATCAGCTTTTTGTTTCTATTGTCAAACTATTTATGTGTAGAAGTTCATGAATTTTACATTTAGTTCATTTAACTCTTTATTTTTCACCAATACTGTGTTTTTTTTTTATATAAAACACATCTTAAAAACATCTTAATTTGTACTTCTGATTTGTAACATGTATTTAAAGCTGTCAAATAAATGTGGGATGAAATGTGAAAGTGCCTCATATTTGTACGTAAGTGCAGTGTTTGAGTAAATGTATTAAGTTACTTCCCACCACTGCTTGTGAATAATAGTTAATCATTAAAATCAGAACATTTAATGATGGAAGTCAATTTCTGATGGTGACTAAGGTTTCTACTCACAACTGTATTTCCTGTTTTGTTTGTGTCCTTTTTTAAATGAACCTCCAACAGGAGCTCAGAAGAGGAGGAAGGGCTGCAGCAGTAACTGGATTATCACAACACAACATCATCTACACACACGCACTGCAGAACATATCACACGTTATATCACAGCTCATTTACTCATAATGCTGATGGTTAAATGAAATAAACTGATGATGAAATTAATTTTATGTGCTTTTTTTGTCACTGATTTTTTTTTCTTGTTTCTTTCAGCAGAGAGATTTTCTTTCTTTCTTCCTGTTGTGTTCCTTTAAATGAACAATATCACTCATTTTAAGCCTATACCAGCCCTGTTCCTGCACTTTTCGGTCTCTCCCAACTCCAACACACCTGATTCTGATAATTGATCAAGTATCTGAGGATTCATAACAAGTTCCTAATCATAATCAGGAGTGTTGGAGATTGCCGAGACCTAAAACATGCAGGGCAGCAGATCTCCAGGAACAGGCTGGTGACCTCTGGCCTTTCCTCTCGTTATTCTGCAGATTAATTGCTTCTATTCTGTCTAACTATCATGTTTTATTATAATGTTTTCTCATTTTATTTTATATTAAATATTGCTTTCACACTTTCGCAGTGGCGCCTTGTAAAAATGTCAAAGGTCAACTGCAGCTCTTGTGACATGTGTTTGCACACAGTTACTCCTCCTTTGTTTTTATGTTTGTCATGTTCGTGGATAGATTCAACAGTCACAATACAACATGTTAATTAGAGAGATTTAGAGGCGTTAGTAGGTGTGTTTTTAATCTGTGGCCGGGCTAACTGTTACATCCTGCACATCACCTGCTCCCACTTTTTGTGCTAAGCTAAGCTAATAACATCCAGACTACAGCTCTGTACTGAACACACACACGAGGTGCACGTCAACCTTCACATCTCCCTCTCAGAAAGAAACTAATCAGAAAAAAATGTTTGTTTATGAAAGAGTACATCATATTTTTATTCTGATGTTGTTTGTCTGTTGTGCTCTTTGTGGTGAAGGCTCAGCAGTCAGGAAACGCTTACTGGCCTTGATAACAGATAGAGACTGTTGGGTGTGTTTAGTTTGCATGTATCTGCTGTGTGTGTGTGTGTGTGTGTGTGTGTGTGTGAGAACTGGCTTTGTGGCTGACAGAGACACTTCCTGTCTTGGAGAGTCAGGTTCCTCTGTTTTCTGCAGAGTTCAGTCTCAGGTTTGTCTGCTGAGACAGAAACAACCTGACTGGTGAGTGTGTTTGTTCCACTTTCCTTCTCCTCTGGACTAAAATCTCATTTAGAGCGCTTGAACTGATGGTCTTTAGATACACTCATAATTTTTAGTTTCATTTTAAACCTGGAAAACTGTATTGTGGCTGTTTTCTGAGAGTTTGAAGAAAGTCAGCAGGACTTCTCATCCAAGAGACGTCTTCAGTTCATCAGAAGTGACGACGCCTCTTGGATGAGAGGAGAAACGTCTTTAATAACTTCAAGAAAGTCAAGTTGACTGAAAGAAAGTGAAGTGAAAGAAAGAGACTGAAAGAAAGTGAACTGGACTTTGCAGAAAGCAGAATAGTTTGAACTAGACATCGTCGGCTCAGCTGTATAACATGTACATACAGTAGTGAAAGAAGGAGGAGCTGAGCATGTTTATGAGAACTATATCAAGCTTTTATGTTGTGGGAGTCCTGACAGTTATAAAATGTGTGAGCAATTCAATTAAATGATAACATACAATATATAGAAAAAGTTTTAAAAAGCCACAAAGGTTTCATTTGAAAAGGAACAGAACATTCATCAAGGGCTGAATCAACGTTTGAATGGTGTTTCTAAAGTGTAGTGGAGGAAATTAACAAAGGAAATTCACTGAAGTTCTGAACAAAATTCAGTTTTTAGATACTTGAACTTCAGAGTATTACAGTTTTCATCATTTGAAATCAAACAATGTTATAAAGTATGATTTTCACTGAGCTGCAGCATCAAACTTCTAACATTTTAATGCACGAATAATGAGAAAATGAGTCTAAAATATAAGATATCAACTAATATAAATCCCTGCAGGTTTATATGGGTCATTCTGCAGAGTGAGTACTTTTACTTTTGTTAATTTAAGTACATAAAAGTTAAAAAAAAGCTTTATAATAAATGAAATATGTTTCTAAATTGTCCTACAAAAGTGAAATATTTTAAAGTTTGAAGGAACAGACTTCTCATTATGTATAATACTTCAGTTTTTTTTTTTATTTAGGTTCATTATATAACAAATATTTAATGTTTTCTGCTGCTTTTTCACTTCATATCAACTCACAGGCTGCACTCTAAAAGGACAGGAAGACATTTTCACTATCAACAAACCTCAGACAGTGTTTTTTTACTTCACTCATTTCTTGAGTTCCCACACTTCAATAACCTCAATTTCTTTTTTTCTTTTTTTTTCGTGTCTCTTACACGTTTGCTTCCTCTTTCCGTTTTGTTCTTTCTACAGTTTGAAGAGCAGAAACATTTTATTCCTACTTTAAAATGTTGTTAACCATCTGCAGTCACGATGAAGATAGCAGCCTTCAATGTTAAAAACCTGGGATGGAAGAAAGTCACAGACAAGACCGTCGTCCAACACCTCACCAAGGTGACTCCGTGATAATGAATTTATGGACAGGACCAATGATAATAACATTCCCAGTACATGCTGCAGTAAGTGCAGCATTTCAACAACATGTTGTGTTTCTTCCAGATCATGTCCCAGTACAGCGTGGTGGTGATACTGGAGGTGATAGATAAGAGCGGTACGGCCATGGGGAGGTTACTTCAAGAACTCAACAACAAGAGGTGAGTTCACTACATTAAAACCTGATATAAAGACCATTTTTAAAGGTTTTTCTTACATGTTAGACTTTCTGCAATATGATATTTAGGAGCTCTAAACAGTATAATGAAGATGGCTTACAAAAGAAGTAAAGTTTATCTGAGAGTCACAACTAACACCTGAAGTCATTAAAATAAAACTGGATTAGATTTATGAGATGAGATTAAAATTAGATTATGAGATGTGGATGATCACAAGATTTGTGATATCGTTTAAATTCAGAGATAACAGATCATATTTTCATACTGTCTCTCCTGTAAGGTATTCATTGTGCCAGAAATAGTTTGTGTTAATGAAAAAGAGAGATGTTCAACCTCTGCTGACTTTCTCACCTCACCACACTGATACACACACACACACACACACACTTCTTCTTCTAAAGCCCATAAAGCTTCATAAATGAATTGTTATAAGAAAATAATCCTGTTAACTGCAGCTGTTAGTGTCACGCTCTTTTTCTGTGATCTAACTCTGTCTTTTCATTTTCATTCTTTCCCTTCAGGATGAATTGTGATTATTGTGGTGATCCTCTGGACTCTTTGACAGACTGCTGTCATGAGACTCTGCTGCCAGTGAAGAAAACCCAAAGAAAACTATCACAGCTCTCAAACTTCATGTAACTTTGTCTTTTTCTCTCGTCTCTGTTTCCTTCAGCTCCAAGCCAAACTGTCCCTACTCCATGATCGCCAGCGTCCAGCTGGGACGACACTCCTACAAGGAGCAGTTTGTTTGCTTCTACAGGTAGGAGAGTCCAGGTTCACGCTCATTTGTGATCCAACGTGTTTGCTGGACATGAAGAATCAGAGTTATTGGACAGTTATTTGCAATAATACAAAGTGAACACATGCCGACAGCACTCTGAGCTTGTATTACCACGCTTGGTCTCACTCAAGGCTGCTTTATGTATCATGCATACACACACATCAATGTCTTATTGTGTGTGTGTCTCAGAAAGCATGAGCTGACACTGGAAGCCTGTCACCAGTATGAAGATAATCAGGCTGGAGATGTGGACGCCTTCGCCAGAGAGCCCTTCATCCTGCGCTTTAGCTGTCCAGCTACAGGTCCGTGTTTCTACGAGCGTCACGTCTTTTTGTCTGAATGGGTGCACATGTGTTTAAGTTCCTCCACCTTTTGTATTCCAGTTGTGAGAGACCTGGTTCTGATCCCAGTCTACACCAAGCCAGAGGACTCTGAGAAGGAGCTGGATGAGCTGCATGACGTGGTCGACGCTGTCAAGAAGAAGTGGGGAACTGATGTGGGTTCGATGGTTTGACCCTGTAGGGCCTCCGTGAAAGTGCCAGATAAATCAGATATGTGAAATAAATGTTTTAGTTGCCTTCCTAACGGGGAAGCTGTTACACCTTTTACATGATATGTTAAATGAAGTTTAACTTTAACTGATAACAGCAACATTTTTAGCTCCTATATAATCACAAAATGTGACATAACAGTAAACACTTTGATTTAGATGATCTGTTGGGTGAGTTAAATAATCAATAGACCAGAACATAAAAATACAAAATGATTAGTCAAGAATTTCACTCTTTTTGTGGTATTGTTATTTATTATGTTCTGATAAACCTTCATTACTATGAGAAAGAAGCGTTTTCTCTCTTTACTGTTGATATTTAAATTTCGACATTCTGACATTTCAGCCTCTTGTCAGTTTGTGGCTTTTTTATATTTGAATGATCACACACATGTAAATCTGAGTGTGATTAAAAAGGCCAATTCGTTATGCACCTTTTCTGTTTAATTTATCTATAATGTTACACCTGAAGGCACATGATGACACACTAAATGAATCAAGAATATGACTGAGTTTTATCAAACATTATTGCAGTACAGTCTGTTCTTTTACTCAGCTGTGAGCAGACTTTAGTGATGAGCATTTTTACATCACTGGATACCTACAGTATGATTACAGTCAAAATGACTGAACACATAAAATGTTTTTTTTTTTCAATTGATTTTGTTTGTTCATTCATTTTGCAGAATATTATGATTTTGGGGGACTTTAATGCAGATGGACGTTATCTCTCCAAGAAGAAGAAGGGAAAGATTCGCATCTGCTCTGCTCCCTACCATTGGCTGATAGATGACGATGTCGACAGAACGGCTAGTAACCATAACGACTACACCTACGACAGGTGACACGTTTGAGTCTGGACTGTGGTCTCGTTTAATGACCTGATTGTTTTTAAAGACTGAGGTGAATCTTCCACCGACAGGATCGTGGTGTACGGACAGACCATGCTGAACGCCATCGTCCCCAGCTCAGCCAAGTCTTTTAACTTCCATAGCAAGTTCAACCTGACTGATGAAGAGGTTTGACTCATGTTTGTGTTCATCAGCACAGCTGCACACATCTCTATCACTGATAGATCACCATATTTTAAAGGAGAAAACAGACTTTATTTGCTTTCCAAGGCTCTCAGAATCAGTGACCATTATCCTGTGGAGGTGGAGCTGAAGACCAAACAGAAACAAAAAGAACGAAGGAAGACGGATCTTCCCAGACCGACAAAGACATCGTCCACCAAACAACAAACTCAGAGGAAAGGTATCTTCTGTGTTATTGACATTATTGACACATACTGTATATACTCTGTTCATATTGTGCTTTTACTCTGTACCATTTTACACTGGACGTGAACTATTTTATCAAACACTGAATGCATCATAAATCTCACATTCAGACTACAATTCAGTTAAATTTGATTTGATCAATCATTATCTTTAACCATTTTAATCTATTTTATATAGATCTATTTTATCACATAAGGTACTTGATTAAATGTAATTTCCACCATGTTAATGGTAATAGACTTAACTTTATTGATCCCTTTGGGATGACTCCCTCAGGGAAATTTAAATTTCCAGCAGCACATAAGAAAAGCAGCACACAGATAGAAAGAGCAGCACACAGATAAAAAATAAACAGTAAACACTTAACTTAATATACAAATATACACTTAGCTTAATATACAAAATATAAAAGAATAAGAATTAACTAATATAATGGTCATATTACTTTCACAAAGTTAAATGAATGGGAATAAAGACAACACCCACAAAATTCATAATACTCATGCATTTTAAAGTTAATAGCTGGTTCTTCATTTTTAATGATGTCTTTAAACAGTCCTCACATGTCTGTATGTACACTGAAAGAACTGTTGGGAGCTTTAATTGTTTCTCCTGTCTGGACTGGCCGCACAGCAGTTTTAATGAAAGTGTTGGAAGGAAAAAAATCCACAGTCCTCTCTATGTGCATAAATTAATTCCACCATGAAGCCAAAGCTAATGTGTCGCCTCACTGTTTTTAGTGTGACATTTCATGTTCAGCAAGGAGTGCAGACACAAAGAGGAAGTTTGGTACAAAAAAGACAATGATCTTGGAAGATACCTGTTTGATTTATCAGACGCTGCACAGCAGTTTGTAATGCTCACAGACAGGAGGAACGATTACAGCCACCATCAATGCTTTTCATGTACATACAGACACGTAAGTGTTGTTTAAACACTGAAATAAGATTAACCTACACATTTTAATGTGTTTCTGTCTGGGTCAACTGCACTTTTCACTTTTGTTCTGTTAATATGAATTGAACGCTAACAGGACCACAGAAGAAGACCACGACAAAAAGGAAGAGAGGACAGTCATCAGACACGCCATCCAAGAGAAGACGTTTGAACAAATGATGAACAAACAGACTTTAAAGATTATGCATCAATCAATCATTTAAAAGAAGTGTTATCAGAGTTACAGTCAGAAGTGATAAACATGATTATGTGGAAGGTGTTTCAGTTTCCTGATGATTTGAATCTGCCTCTGCTCAACTTGGGTACTTTATTTTGATACCTGACAGTACAAAGAGCCTCTGTTTTGAACTCACTTTATTGGATTTGTTACTCCACCATCAGCAGTGAGACTTTAGTAAAATATAAAAAAGTTAACTGCTTTAAATATCAATCAGAATACATACATTTATCATAGAATAATACTGGTATATAATCAGAGCTTGACATTGAGTCTAGTGGTTTTCCCAAAGTTACAGCCAATCAACATTTTCATAAGCCACAAATAATGTTGTTGGGAATTTACATTGAATTTGATTAAAGCTGACTGTGGTGTGCCACAATTTACAATTTACCCAGACTTACAACCCTTTTAAATGTAAATGACCACTGTAAACACCTAAACCAAGACTATATGAAATAACACTGCCATCATCAAACATTCAGCTCTGATCAGGTTGTGATTGTAAAACTCCTTTTATATGAAAACTTACAACTGATTAAGACAAAGACCTAAAATGAGCAGTTTCTAATTACATATAAATATGATGCAGAGCTGTATTTAATTTCTGTCTGATGTTGTGTAGCACTTTGGAAAATGTCTTATTGTATTTAAATGTGCTATATAAATAAACCAATTGATGACCTTTGACTTAATAAAAAGTCAGTAAAAATAGTCTTTGTCTGTGTCCTCATTTAGGATCCTATAGTGGTCGATGAATAGAAATGAAACACATCATAAAGAAGACTATATATATTTAGTGTTTGTCAGCTCTTTCAAGATTGCAGCTGATTGATCTTTTTTCTGCTGCAGTTGTTATACATTTACTCAAATACTGTACTCAGACAACAACCTGCTGCACACTGTCAGACTACATTATCAGCAATGACTCATTACTTTGGACTGAAATACCCCCCTGTGTAATATGTGAACCAACAACATTCATCAAATGAAGGTGTGACAAAGCTCCGCCCATCACCTGACTCACCTGAGACAAACCTGAAGAGACGCACAGACTGAAAAACAGACGATCAGATTCACCTTCAGACCAAACTAACAACTTCCTCTGAGTGAGTTCAGCTACAGGAGAGAAAAGTGGAAAACTACAACACTGCTGCTTCAACCTGCCGACACTCCACACACTGAAGGTGAGTTTGACTAAAAACTGGACTCAAAGTGAAAGTAAACTTCAGTGAAGTGAGTAGAGGAGGGAGGGGGAGCCATGACTGACTGTACTTTCTGTCTTGCTGTGTTTTCAGCTTCACTCACAGACTAAATGGCTTCCAGATCAGAGGAGGATCTCTGCTGTCCGGTCTGTCAAGATGTCTTTAGAGATCCTGTTGTTCTGTCATGTAGCCACAGCTTCTGTAAAGACTGTCTGAAGAGCTGGTGGAGAGAGAAACAAACACAAGAGTGTCCACTTTGTAAGAGAAGATCTTCAAAAGATAAACCACCTTGTAACCTGGTGTTAAAGAGGCTGTGTGAGGCCTTCTTACAGGAGAGAGATCAGAGAGCTTCAGAGGCTCTCTGCAGTCTGCACTCTGAGAAACTCAAACTCTTCTGTCTGGACCATCAGCAGCCAGTGTGTCTCGTCTGCAGAGATTCAAAAACACACAACAATCACAGATTCAGACCCATCGATGAAGCTGCACAGGATCACAAAGAAGAACTCCAGAAGGTCCCTGAAGCCCTTACAAGACAAACTGAAGCTGTTTGAAGAAGTTAAAGTGAAGTTTGATGAAACAGCAGAACACATGAAGGTCCAGGCCCGACACACAGAGAGGCAGATTAAGGAGCAGTTTAAGAAGCTTCACCAGTTTCTAGAAGAGGAAGAGGAGGCCAGGATGGCTGCACTGAGGGAGGAAGAGGAGCAGAAGAGTCAGATGATGAAAGGAGAAGATGGAGGCTCTGAGCAGAGAGATAGCAGCTCTTTCAGACACAGTCAGAGCCACAGAGGAGGAGCTGAGAGCTGAAGACGTCTCATTCCTGCACAACTACAAGGCTGCAGTGGAAAGAGTCCAGCAGCGCCCCCTGCTGGAGGATCCACAGCTGCTCTCAGGTGCTCTGATAGACCAGGCCAAACACCTGGGCAACCTGACCTTCAACATCTGGAACAAGATGAAGGAGATGGTCTCCTACACTCCTCTGATTCTGGACCCAAACACTGCTCATCCAAACCTCATCCTGTCTGAAGATCTGACCAGTGTGAGAGGAGGAGAGAGACAGCAGCTTCCTGATAATCCAGAGAGGTTTGATAAATATGGCTTTGTCCTGGGCTCTGAGGGCTTTAACTCAGGGACTCACAGCTGGGATGTCGAGGTTGGAGACAGTACATGGCTGGTTACTGGGTGTGTTAGCAGAGTCTGTCCAGAGGAAGGGACGCATACAGTCTGGATTATGGGTAATAGGGTTACATGAAGGTGAATACTCAGCAGGGTCACCACCAGCTCCAGTTACTGTTCTCACAGTGCAGAAGAAGCTCCAGAGGATCAGAGTGAATCTGGACTGGAACAGAGGAAAGCTGTCGTTCTCTGATCCTGATACTAACACACACATACACACCTTCACACACACTTTCACTGAGAGGATGTTTCCATACATAGAAACTTGGGATGAAGTGAAGATATCACCACTGAAGGTCTGTGTGACAGTGGAACAGAGCAGTTAGAGATAAAGAGGATGATTATATTCATGATGATTGATTTCTTAAAGGGAAAAGTCACTGAATTGAAGCTGTTAAGCTGCACCTGTCCTCCTGCTGTCTCATTATTACAAACATATGTTGTTGTTATTTGAAATTATCTCTTTGTTTCTGTTTGTAAAATAATTTCACTCTGATTTTTATTTGTGGTTCAATTAGTCTCTTCTTTTTTCATTGGCACTGTCTCATTTTAAATGGATCATTTTTTATTATTATTTTTGAGTTGTGTTTGTGGAGCCATGAAGACCATCAACCACTTTGTTAAGCTTGATGTGGACCGAAAAAAATAAAAAAAAATCAATAATTGCATGTTTTAGCATCCAATCATTGTTCTGATCTAACATTTTAATTTCTACTCCAGATTATAAAGTTTAAAACATTATAATACATTTTTCTGACATGTATCAAATGTTCATAATTTATTAAGCCAAGAAGTCTTTAAAAGTGTTTTCATTTGATGGCAAAGCTTCCTGTGATTTATATCCAGGTTTTAACTTCACAAACCTGATTGCACCCTGTTATTTACTCCCAGCAGTAAGTGGTGACTTTCTGGTGAACAAGTTTAATAAAAGTGCTTTGGTGTTTTGATTTCATCTTAAAAGAGACAGCTCTTCACTGTAAATCTTTAAAATCACTTCTTTTTTTCTGCTTTTCTTTCACTTCCTGCAGGCCATGGGTTTATCACAATCAGGAGTACTCAGATCTCAGGGGCACTTCTGCACCTCTCAGGAGGCAGATATTTGAAAGATTGTAGTTATTTGAAGAAAGAAAACAAAAGAAATTGTGATTTTATTAAACAAAAATACTGGTCCATATTTGTGTAAAGCAGGAAAATAAAACCTCAAAACTGATGTTGGTTTTTATTTGTTTTTTGTTGTTTTGCTCCTTTGCTTTGGAAGCGATGCTCAGTTCTTACTGTAGGTAATAAACTAGTGCCCCGTGCAGACCACTGTAACATGTAGAGAAACTGAAGCTGATTGGACAGTTGTTGTGGTAAAAAACAAGACAAATGCTGATATAACAGGGATGATCAGTTTTATTTTTAAGTTTTAGCCTTTGACTAAGTTTTGAATAAATTGTATTCCTTATTTTTGTATTTTTAATAAACATGAGGCCTGTAAAAAGTCCAGGATGAGGCTCATCAGGTTATTTTCACACTGGAATAATTGATTTTTAAAGCTGCAGATCAACATTTGGGTCTGATGTGAACATCAGAACAGACTCCAGATTAAATAATCCTTTCTGAGTCTTTTGCAGTAAACTAGCTGTCCACTCCATCTGATGCTCCTGAAATAATAGAAAAAGGCTTTGGAAGCTCTGTAAGATCCATTAAGTGGCTTTTCTGGAACTTTTAATCAAATAACATGAATCTTAAATATAAAAATGATTCAGCATCTCTCAGCTTTAATCTCAGTGGAGAGAGGAGAGCTCTGAAACACCATTTAGAAAAAACATAAATCTACAAATAGAGTTTACAGAAAATTGTGCCTGCACGAGGAAAAGAAATAAAACATTAAGAAGTCAAAACCACAAAGTGCTCAAAGTAACTTTTATTGTACAAAAGATTTGACTCTTTGCAGAAAATACACATTTCCTTGAAGTGGGTTGAAAAGCACAATCAGAGTGACAGAAAATGTTCCTGCCAACAGATTATTTCATTTTTTAAGCTTTCAGGAAGAAAAATCTTCACTTTCAATTTGCATTTTACAACAAACGGTTAGTTTTTCACTGACTCCTCTGCTCGTGTGCTTTTAACAAACCAGGTATGAACAAATCAGTAGATATCAAATCTTTTAAAGTCATAGTTTCCTAAAATGTTAAATTCAAATAAAGAAATGAAGTGTAGATACTACACACGCTGCCTCAATGGAGCACTCTCCTCTTTGACATTAAGCCTTTTATTACAGCGTCAAATTCACAAAAAGAAAAGACTAAACAAACAGTAAAACTAATAAGTGAGGAATATAATTAAGACACTTTCCCCTCAACAATAAAATCTCTACAAAAAGTAGAGACCTCTGGAAATATTGTGGTGGAAGACGAGTTTAATAAGAGAATGTAAAATAGAGCTTGATTTGTCACATCCTGTTAAAGAAAAAAACTATCTACACGAGGTCAAAGGTCGACTACTTGGCTTTTTTTCTGATATATTTTGACCTGATGTGAAGAACGACGAGCTGCGACCTTCCTGAACGATCGGGTTAAATAACTCCACTCGTTCCTTCTCACTATTTTACATTTTTGTTAATGCTGTCATTTATTTGTGTGAGCAGGAAACCAGGAAGCAACACTGACCGTCGGTGAGAGGTTCGATTTCCACAGAGTTGGTGTCACAGTCTCACCTGGTGCTCCTCCTACACCCTGGTGCTTCTGCTGTGGGGGTGTGGCTTTCCTCAGCTGCTACCTGCCTGAATCATCACCACCTGCTATCAGTTTGCAATCTGCTGATCTAGCCAGCCACACTAACTTTGGCCAGGAAGTGGCCAGCCTCAGTTTTTGCCTCTGCCTGTCCCCGTTATTGTGATAGGTTGTTTTCTAGTTAAAAGATGATCATGGGAATTGTAAGTACAAATGGTAATAAAATAGTGAAAAGGATATCTAAAAAAGGGAAATTCATACATTAACAGATTACAGCTGTAAATGTAAGAAAAGTCCATTAGAGTTATTGTGTAAAATGTTTAACATGCTTAAATAGTGTTTAAAAACATTTTTGCTGGTGTTTTGCAGACATGTTGACCGAGTTGAGTGTCTTTGAAATTTGATTTTATATTCAGATTCCATCCATCCATCCATCCATCTTCATCCGCTTGGTCCGGGACCGGGTCGCTGGAGGCAGCAGTCTGAGCAGAGATGCCCAGACTTCCCTCACCCCAGACACTTCCTCCAGCTCTTCCGGGGGATCCCGAGGCGTTCCCAGGCCAGCCGAGAGACATAGTCTCTCCAGCGTGTCCTGGGTCTTCCCCGGGGCCTCCTCCCGGTGGGACACGCCTGGAACACCTCCCCTAGGGAGAGCGTCCAGGGGGCATCCTGAAATAGATGCCCAAGCCACCTCAGCTGACTCCTCTCGATGCGTGAAGGAGCAGCGGCTCTACTCCGAGCTCCTCCCGAGTGACCGAAGCTTCTCACCCTATCTCTAAGGGAGCGCCCAGCCACCCTGCGGAGGAAACTCATTTCGGCCGCTTGTATCCGCGATCTTGTCCTTTTCGGTCATTACCCAAAGTTCATGACCATAGGTGAGGGTGGGAGCGTAGATTGACCGGTAAATCGAGAGCTTTCGCCTTTCGACTCAGCTCCTTCTTCACCACGACGGTCCGGTACACTGACCGCATAACTGCAAGGACGCTGCACCAATCCGCCTGTCAATCTCACGCTCCATCTTTCCCTCACTCGTGAACAAGACCCCGAGATACTTGAACTCCTCCACTTGAGGCAGGACCTCTCCACCCACCCGGAGAGGGCACGCCACCCTTTTCCGGTCGAGAACCATGGCCTCGGATTTGGAGGTGCTGATTCTCATCCCAGCCGCTTCACACTCGGCTGCAAACCGCTCCAGTACATGCTGAAGGTCCTGGCTTGATGAAGCCAATAACAGGACAACATCATCTGCAAAAAGCAGAGATGAAATCCTGTGGTTCCCCCAAACCGGACTCCCTCCGGCCCCTGGCTACGCCTAGAAATCCTGTCCATAAAGATTATGAACAGGACCGGTGACAAAGGGCAGCCCTGCCGGAGTCCAACATGTACTGGGAACAGGTCTGACTTACTGCCGGCAATGCGAACCAAGCTCCTGCTCCGGTCGTACAGAGACCGAACAGCCCTTAGCAAAGGCCCCCGGACCCCATACTCGCTGGAGCACTCCCCACAGAATACCACGAGGGACACGGTCGAATGCCTTCTCCAGATCCACAAAGCACATGTGGACTGGTTGGGCAAACTCCCATAAACCCTCAAGCACCCTGCGGAGGGTATAGAGCTGGTCCAGTGTTCCACGACCGGGACGAAAACCGCATTGTTCCTCCTGAATCCGAGGGCTTGACTATATCGGCCGAATTCTCCTCTCCAGTACCCTGGCGTGAGACCTTCCTGGGGAGGCTGAGAAGTGTGATCCCCCTGTAGTTGGAACACACACTCTCCGGTCCCCTTTTTAAAAAGAGGGACCACCACCCCAGTTTGCCACTCCAGAGGTACTGTCCCCAACCTCCATGCAATGTTGCAGAGGCGTGTCAGCCAAGACAGCCCCACAACATCCAGAGACTTGAGGTACTCAGGGCAGGATCTCATCCACCCCCAGGCGCCTTGCCACCGAGGAGCTTGCGAACTTCTACCTCAGTGACTTCGGCTTGGGTGATGGACGGGTCCACCTCAGAGTCCCCAGCCTCTGCTTCCTCACTGGAAGGCAAGTCGGTGGGATTGAGGAGATCCTCGAAGTATTTCTTCCACCGTCCGACAATGTCCTCAGTTGAGGTCAACAGCTCCCCACCCGCACTGTAAACAGTGTTGGCAGAGTACTGCTTCCCCCTTCTGAGGCGCCGGACGGTTTGCCAGAATCTCTTCGAGGCCGACCGATAGTCCTCCTCCATGGCCTCACCGAACTCCTCCCAGACCCGAAGTTTTTGCCTCCAGGACCGTCCGGGCTGCGGCTTGCTTGGCCTGCCGGTACCCGTGTCAACTGCGTCAGGAGTCCCACAGGCCAACATGGTCCGATAGGACTCCTTCTTCAGCCTGACGGCATCCCTTACTTCCGGTGTCCACCACCGGGTTCGGGGATTGCCACCACGACAGGCACCAGAGACCTTGCGTCCACAACTTCGAACTGCCGCGTCGACAATGGAGGCAGAGAACATGGTCCACTCGGACTCAATGTCCCCAGCCTCCCTCAAGGAATCTGTGAGAAAGCTCTTCCGGAGGTGGGAGTTGAAGACCTCCCTGACAGAGGGCTCTGCCAGATGTTCCCAACAGACCCTCACAATACGTTTGGGTCTGCCAGGTCTGTCCAACTTCCTCCTCTGCCAGCGGATCCAACTCACCACCAGGTGGTGATCAGGTTGACAGCTCAGCCCCTCTCTTTACCCGAGTGTCCAAGACATACGGCCGGAGATCAGATGAAACGACAACAAAGTCGATCATCGACCTCCGGCCTAGGGTGTCCTGGTGCCACGTGCACTGATGGACACCCTTATGCTTTCGAACATGGTGTTCGTTATGGACAAACCGTGGCTAGCACAGTCAAGTCCAATAACAGAACACCGCTCGAGGTTCAGATCGGGGAGGCTGCCGTTCCTCCCGATCACGCCCCTCCAGGTATCACTGTCGTTACCCACGTGAGCGTTGAAGTCCCCAGTAGAACAATGGAGTCCCCAGTCGGAGCACTATCAAGTACCCCTCCCAGGGACTCCAAGAAGGCCGGGTACTCTGTACTGCTGTTCGGCCCGTAGGCACAAACAACAGCAAGAGACCTATCCCCAACCCGAAGGCGCAGGGAAGCGACCCTCTCGTTCACCGGGGTGAACTCCAACACATGGTGGCAGCTGAGCTGGGAGAGCTATAAGCAAGCCCACACCAGCTCGCCGCCGCTCACCCTGGGCAACTCCAGAGTAGTGGAGGGTCCAGCCCCTCTCAAGGAGCTGGGTTCCAGAGCCCAAGCTATGCGTGGAAGGTGAGCCCGACTATCTCTAGCCGGTACCTCTCAACCTCCCGCACGAGCTCAGGCTCCTTCCCCCCCAGCGAGGTGACATTCCATGTCCCTATTGCCAGAGTTTTGTTCCAGGGATTGGGTCGTCGAGGCCCCCTGCCACGACTGCTACCCAAACCACATTGCACCGGCCCCTCATGGACCTTCCTGCGGGTGGTGAGCCTACTGGAAGGCGGGCCCACGTCGCCATTTCGGGCTGAGCCCGGCCGGGTCCCGTGGGCAAAGACCCGGCCACCAGGCGCTCGCCTGCGAGCCCCAACCCCAGGCCTGGCTCCAGGGTGGGGCCCCGGTAACGCCAATCCGGGCGACGTAACGGTCCTTGTTGATTCTTTCTTCATGGTGGGCTTGTGAACCGCTCTTAGTCTGGCCCGTCACCTAGGACCTGTTTGCCATGGGAGACCCTACCAGGGGCGTAATGCCCCCGACAACATAGCTCCTAGGATCATTCAGGGCACACAAACCCCTCCACCACAGTAAGGTGGCGGTTCAAGGAGGGGTATATTCAGATTAAAGTACTGAAAGAATTTGGAGCAGCTAGCAGACTGTAATCCTGGCTGTGAGAAAGCGACATGATGCTAGTTAAAGTGGAACACATACTGTGTGCATTTGGCTTGTTGAGCTCAGTAATATGCATATACAAAGTAAGGCTGCTAAAGCACATCTGTATATTTAAGTGTTATTCTTTGTGTTTGCTTAGTTGCTGATGTTTTCGTTTTTAATGCTTACTGTAGCCCAACTGTTTAAGATAGGAAATAAGGAGTTTAATACAAAATAAAATAAAATAATAAAATAAGTAATAAGTTTTTTTCTAGTTGTTTTTAGCTGTATGTATTGGTGTAGCACTTCATAAATACTTACCTGTACAGTTGAGTAAAAAGGAAATGTGTGATATTGCATCACAAGTATTGCATTTTGTAAATAAGTTTTGTTGTATGCATTTCTATGACTTGTATTTTGAAAATAATACATTCTCAGTCAGGGTGTTACAGAAACGGGAGGAGACTAACAGGGGACAGGTGAAACTAATGAGGCTAGGGAGGAGCAGAATAATCACAGAGGAGGGAAACACACAAGGGCAGGAAGTCAAGTGGCAGACATGTGAGGAGAGGAAGGAATACAAAATGAAACAGGAAGTGAGCAGAACCTGGAGAAGATAAACTCAAAGACAGGAGACCAGAAACAACTAACACAGGACACAGGGAAAGACAGACAAGGAGGACACAAAAAACACAAGGAACAAACTGACCACACTGAACAAACTGAACACGAGAAACACAAGGCAGAAAACACCAGGGAAAACCAAGGCATAATGCAAACCATAACAACCAGGCGGGGTTGAGCCAGGCTGCAGGCCGATAGCACCGTCACATCAAAAGTCAAAGTCAAAGTCTGCTTTATTGTCGATTCTGCAGCATGTACAGGACATACAGAGAATTGAAATTGACGGGTGGGTGGGGTCCCTCGTGATGCAGAGGGCTTTACGGGTGAGGCATGAGATGTAAGTCTCTTGGAGGGAGGGGAGAGAGGCCCCGACGATCTTCTCAGCTGCTCTCACGATGAACTGGAGGGTCTTCCTGCAGGATGCGGAGCAGGCGCCGTACCACACGGTGATGCTGCTGGTCAGGACGCTCTCGATGGTGCCTCTGTAAAAGGTGCACATGATGGTCGATGAGGTGGTAGAGAGGTTGCCTTGGTTTTGCTGAAGACTCGTCTGAAGTCGTAGTTCTCCACTGGCAGCCCCGAGAGGTCAGGTGGAGGACTGGAGCTGGGAGACGCCCAGGGAGCAGCAGCCTGTCAGAGGCAGACTTGTGGAAGGACGATCCTCCTGCACCTATCAGAAGGCAGATCATTTAAAGAGTCTAGTTATTGTAGAAAAACAAACAAAAGAAATGATGATTTTATTTTACAAAATACTGCATGATATTTGTGTTAAGCAGAGAAATAAAACTACAAAACTGATTTATTTACTATACTTTACTTTCATTTTGTTTTTGTCCTTTTTCTTGTTGGCTTTGAAATCAATACTCAATCATCACTGAAGGTGATAAGTTGGTGCCTCGTGCACACTACTGTAACATGTAGAGAAACTAAAACTTGAAGATCTCACATGCGCAGTTACTGTTTTTCAACTATGATTAGACAATTGTTGGGGTAAAAAACAAGACAGATACTGATGTAACAGGGATGATTTTTTTTAAAGAAAATAATTCTTTCAGTACTGGAAGGTTAAAGTTTTTAAAGAAAATACTTTTTTTTCAACACCTGACGGGCTGATTTTTTTTAAGGAAGGAATTGCTGCTGTTTTATCCATCCATCCATCTTCATCTGCTTGGTCCGGAACCGGGTCGCGGAGGCAGCAGTCTGAGCAGAGATGCCCAGACTTCCCTCACCCCAGACACTTCCTCCAGCTCTTCCGGGGGATCCCCGAAGGCGTTCCCAGGCCAGCCGAGAGACATAGTCTCTCCAGCGTGTCCTGGGTCTTCCCCGAGGCCTCCTCCCGGTGGGACACGCCTGGAACACCTCCCTAGGGAGGCGTCCAGGGGGCATCCGAAATAGATGCCCAAGCCACCTCAGCTGACTCCTCTCGAGGTGCGAAGGAGCAGCGGCTCTACTCCGAGCTCCTCCCGAAAGTGACCGAAGCTTCACCCTATCTCTAAGGGAGCGCCCAGCCACCCTGCAAGTGGAGGAAACTCATTTTGGCCGCTTGTATCCATGATCTTGTCCTTCGGTCATTACCCAAAGTTCATGACCGTAGGTGAGGGAGAATGGGAACGTAGATTGACCGGTAAATCGAGAGCTTCAGCTTTCACCTCGACTCAGCTCCTTCTTCACCACGACGGTCCGGTACACCAACCGCATAACTGCGGATAACGCTGCACCAATCCGCCTGTCAATCTCACGCTCCATCTTTCCCTCACTCATGAACAAGATCCCGAGATACTTGAACTCCTCCACTTAAGAGGCAGGACCTCTCCACCCACCCGGAGAGGGCACGCCACCCTTTTCCGGTCGAGAACCATGGCCTCGGATTTGGAGGTGCTGATTCTCATCCCAGCCGCTTCACACTCGGCTGCTGCAAACCGCTCCAGTACATGCTGAAGGTCCTGGCCTTGATGAAGCCAACAGGACAACATCATCTGCAAAAAGCAGAGATGAAATCCTGTGGTTCCCAAACCGACTCCCTCCGGCCCCTGGCTACGCCTAGAAATCCTGTCCATAAAGATTATGAACAGGACCGGTGACAAAGGGCAGCCCTGCCGGAGTCCAACATGCACTGGGAACAGGTCTGACTTACTGCCGGCAATGCGAACCAAGCTCCTGCTCCGGTCGTACAGAGAC
>JAKKUS010000163.1:0-61641 GCA_023238725.1 Scortum barcoo
GCCACAGGGGGGACTTGAAGATGGGGTCGATGGCTTTTCCAACAACTGGGAAACACTTCAACTTAAGTCACCTTCATTTCACACACAAGACAGCCCGTGTGCACACCGAGAACATGTTGCAATGATTACTCTGCTCTCTCACACACACACACACACACACACACACACAGTCTCCAGTACAGCTATATAACTATTATCTCTCACGTTAAAGGACACAATCGTGCGTAAAGACGGTGCGTGGACTCGTTTTGCAGGATCCATCAGAGTTAGAGGGGTAAACAAACACACACACACACACAGGGACGGGGCTGTTGCTACAGGCAGATGATCCACTTACTGTAAAACTCCATGAGCTGGGTTTTCTCCAGGACCTCATCGTCCTCCTCGCTCACACACACGCAGCTCCTCGTCAGCAGCACTGTTGCGCAAATCGTCGCCACAACAGCCGCGGAGAAAGCGGGCGGCCGCGGCAACATCTCGACGTGCGGCGTTCAGGCGCAAACGTCCGCACATGCCGAGGCTCCAGGTCAGAGAGAGAGAGGGGAGGCTTTTTTCTCGCTGTTTTGTCCGCTCTCTGAAAAAGTTTGGTCGACTGGAGTTTTTTTTTTTTTTCCAGCGGGGGTTCAGCGACGTCACGTCTGACGGAGGAGCCGCCGCTGCTGCTCTCCGGCCTGGGAGCTGCATTCCTGCAGGCCCGGACTGTTTCCAGCGGGACTCAGCCAGGAAAGTGTGCTTCGACTGGACAAAATGGGGGGGCAGTGAATGAATAAACACAATGAATATAATGTGGAGATGATGTGGTTGTGCTCCGGTGTTTTTACTTTTTTACTCCGCCTCATCAGTTTGACAGTTACAGCTCTGATCCTCTTCAGCAAAATCATCAATGGTTTAGAAACACTGTACAAATAAAAGTCATGCATTCACGTGATCAATATATACTTACATTTCCAAAAGTAAAATCACTTATTATGCATACTTATTTCATAATACAGATTATTATTATCTTAAATATTGATGCACTGATGTGTGCATCACTATGTTGCAGATGGTGAAGGTAAGTCTAATTTAACTAATTTTAACTGATTGCTTGTAAATGTCCTTATTTATTTAATCTGGTCTTAACCTATGATAATGCATAATTTATTAGCTGATTATATTTGTATTACTGATGTGAATCCGCATTACTACTACAGAGAAGAAGTATAAAGTTACCTCAAAATTGTGCTTAAAGTACTTGAGTGAATTTACTGAAAATGTGCTTATACATGATGCATTTCCATAAACCTCTTGTAATATATAAAAATAATCGCAATTGGCTCCACCTCTACCAACTACAAGAATAGCCAATAGTCAAATTCTACGAACCTGTTAAAAACAAACCAGTTATATTATTATGGTCAGTGGTGGAGGATCTTTTACTTATGGAAAAGCAGAGTCCTGAATTCAAAATACTACCTGAGTGAAAGTACAGAAATAATATCAGTAAAGTTCAAAGTAAGTAAGTAGTAGTGCAGACTGGCCCCTTTCATTGTGTTATGTTATTATAGTTTACTCAGTTTTATCACTAAAAACAAGTAAGAGCATGTAAATACTGTAGTTCATCAATGTGAGCCTGATTTTAGATACTTTACACTACTGGGTACTTTGAACATGAATAGTACTTACAGCTGTCAGATAAAGTGGAGCACCAAGTACAGTATTTATGTGCCTCAGATTTGTACAATGCAGTATTTGAGTATGCTTTGTTACATCGCAGCACTGATTAAACTGTAGTATAACAATCACAAGGTAAATGTTTCTTTTACTTTTGATACTTTCAACAGCTCATATATTGTTCACATATTTTTACATAAGTGGCTTGCCAATGCAGGAGTTTTACTTGTAATAGAGTTATTTTTTGTATTTCTAATTTTAAAGGGGTATTACAGTAATTTAGTTTTGCTGCACTTGCATAAAACTGGGGGATTCACAAGAGACAGATTAAAACATCCCCAAAAACACAAGATTCGTCTCTAATGCGTCTCTAATGCAAGTCAACAGCTTTCATTACACACCTCTGCCCCTAACGCCACAGAATAACATAATAATATATAATAATAATAATGAGAATCCTGATCATGTTATTTTTTCAGACTTTGGTTCATCCAGAGCCGGAAAAGACATTGTGCCACTGTTTTCACAGGTTAAGAGGTACTTGTAGTGTTATGGCTGTATTAACCTGTTTAGGGGGTTCCTGTTGCCTCCAAGTCACCATCAAGAGCAGCACACTATAGATGACAGCTGTATTATATTTTGCACTATGACCTACAAACCAAACAGTACTCCCATACCAGAGTACTATCTGACTTTCTGTCTGTGGCCATTTGATGAAACACAACTATATTTAGGAAAAATGCACCATGTGAGCAAACCACAAAATTAAATAATAGAAGGTGTTCTAGATTTTAACACAGATGCCTTGTACAAGAACAGGGAAACAAGAATATGTAAAAATGCAGAAACAAGCTCATGTTGTACTCCTCTGGTGCCCAGTCAGATTTGCATGTAACCAAAAAAAAAAAAACAACAACAACTGATACACAGTGATGCAAGGGGCTTTCCGGGCCACACGGTTGTTTTTCTGGTTGGTAAATGCACTTTCTTACTTTTCTATCACCAGTTCTCTGTCCAACTGTAGACAAAATAAAAATGGACAAAATCGAATCTAAAAGCTAATCAAACAAGTCAGAATGCTGAAAGTACCATTTCACAATAAGTCAAAATTCAACTTTATTTATGTGCCATGCCACTAAAAAACACAATAACCAACATCGAAGGCTCAGCCTTGTTTTTCAATAAAACAACAAACAAACATAAAAACACAATATTTTAAAAAATCATAATCATCCACCTGTATATGTACATTCATTAGAATAAAACAAAGCTCTTTTTCAGTAGTTGACCACTCTTAGTGTAGACGCCTCCTTCCCAAGCTGCATGTTACAGTAGACAAAAATGGGTTTGTAGGGTCATGCAACAGGACAGGAAGGTGCAGTGTTTAACAGTACAGTGGCAGTGCATGTTTACAGCAGCAAATTCATCATGTAGTGTTTGTCTGATCAGTGTCATCCACTGTGTTAGAACATCTCTGAATCAACACAGAGATTCGTACAAAAACTAATTTTAGTACAAAAGATTTGCTCTCTGTCTCTCTCTCTCTCTCTCTCTCACACACACACACACACACACACACACACACTTAAGTGTAGTGTACTCAGATGCTGCTTTGCATTGCCTCCAGTTTATCTTCAGTAATGGTCCAGTGTAATACTCTTTTCTCTCTGTGTGTTCTTATAAGTTACATTTTTGAACGTAGATGTTGAGCTTCTGAACAGCGGGTTGGTTCCCTGAAGAAAAACAGACAAAAAACACACACATAAAGCAGTTAGCATTCATTATTAGTAAATCACTAAAATACTATCACCAAAACATTAAGGCCAGGATATCCTATATATTTGTTATTCCCATGGTAATTGGCTTGACGCCCAAAGTCCATTTGTTCATACTGATTGATTACTGACACATTGATTTTGTAAAAGGACTACTAATTTTCTAAATCAGCTGGGAATTGTAGTTTTAGGAAACTTACTAAAACTACTTTCACTGGGAACTATGTTACTGTGGATTTGATGTGCTGTGACTGTTTACAGCTGTAGGATGGTGTAAGTGGAATCAGCTGTAAGTAAATTTGCAGATTCTGCACTCATCATTATGAAAGAACATGTCACCCTACGTAACGATTTTAGTGATTTTAGTTTTTGGACAGCAAAAACATACATTTACATTATCACATATTGGAAGAAAACTGCTGTCTTAACCTTAAAATATGTGTGAATGACATAATTAACAACTTCCATTCTTAAATCTGCATAATAATCACTGGAAAATGGTTGCTTCTTCCAGCCACAGAGCTTGCCTCAGAGTTGTAGCCCACAGCTAACTAACCCGCTCCAGGGAAACATTATACTTCCTGTTTACATCTCCCAAAGCAATATGAGAACTGCAGCTCCAGAACCCAAAATATAGATTCACTGTTTTCTCTTTTTTTTCCATCTCTTCAGTTAATTTTGTGATTACTGTTCCAATGGTTTTTTTTGTAAACTGAATTTTTACACACAGAAGATAAAGTTTACAGTTTCATTAAATCATATTATAGAATATCACAGCCTTGTCTTTTAAACGTGTTGAAAGGCCTTACCGACTGCCATTTCGCCTTTGACCTCTCCGCCTCAAACTTAGCCACCTCATTGCGGTCATGGACCGACACCATCACCTTCCACACGGCCAGCAGGATCAGGCCGATACACACGACTGAAAGGGAGACCCCCAAAATAATCATGGGGATGTTGGGAGGCTCCGGGCAACCTGGAACAGGATACAGAAGGAGATGAGACTCATAGCAGAACTGCCTTTTGTTTTATCTGTTTTCTCTGTTGTTGTAAAGCTTACCGTCTATCAGATCATAGATGGTAGTCCCCGTCTCACCTCCTACCACACTAAATGAGACCCAACACTCGTTCTTCATCATCAGCATGCACTGCATAGAAGAGCTCTTGTCATAATCTGAGAGGAAATGAGAACATACATATCCATAAGGAAAGCATGGATCCATCGTGTATCATCTTCCCTGTTGACATTGTGCGGAGAATGTAAAAGGATATCCCCTCTTCTGCTGTACTGTCAGTGTGATTTCCATATCAAAGACTGCAATCTGGTGTATGTGCATGTGTGTGTGTGGGCCACACCATTGTATTTCACATCTGAAGCCTGAAAATCCTCTGCGATAATCAGATATACCTCTCAGCTTGCACATGTATAGTGGGTTTAAAATAATCTTCTATAAAGGAAGATGAGGTCCTTTGGCTATTCACATGCTCTACAATAGTTGTGCCTGTACAACAAGGTAAATAATATGTTCCCCATTGTCCAGTGCTGCCTGAATGAACATGGATGGTGTTGTGTTATAGACAGGGGGGGGGCTTCAGAGGGACACCCGAGTCGATTCAGGTCAGCATTCCTCTAAATCTCTGACCCATGGAGGAACTTAGCATGGCATTATGTTGATACCACTATCAAAAAACACTGAGCTGAAAGAACAAACTCCAGCAACAACAAGCATTTACAGCACAAGTAAGTGATTGTGCTCAGAGGCCAGTGTGTATGCAGTTATTCTATTTTTATATAACGTTAATGTCGGTGCACATCCTGTATAATATAGGCTTCTTTACTTCTGTAGGGATAGACGTTTCCTTTTGGAGACTATTATTTGATTCTAAGAGGCTAAGCTTATGTTATTGATTATTTTGTATGTTTTATAACCTTTGTTGCTGACTATTTTTTTTAATCATATCATAAGTTATTTCCTCACAGGTACCCAATGATTTAATTTCATGACAGTGCGATATATGGATATCAACTTGCACAGACTTGAAACCCCACAAGAGATCCCACTCTGTGATTGTTCAGAGAAGATTTAGTGATGGTTCATGCCGTTAGTATTACATCACTGTTGAGGACTGTTTTGAGAGTTCCCCCCTTTTAATCTCTTCCAAAGAAATGCTGACATCCAGGTTTGGCTAAAAAAAAGCAGGAATTTCTTGGCTACTGTATGTTACCAAAACATCAAACCTAGATGCCAAGCAATAAGGAAACGTTGGTACCTTTGGAAAAAGATGATGTTCTCTTTTTAACATAGGTCAATTGTGGTGGCCATTTCTTAAGTTTCAGTTTTGAAGGTTCCCACAATAAATAAAACAGTCAAAACTGTCACCGCCCAAAACAGCGTTAGATGTTACAAGAAGGTAACAAACTATTCCCTGAACCATCTGACGCAAGTTTCAAGGATCAGTCAGTTGATTTTCACACTGCACGGACATGACCTGTAATACATGGCTGCTTACAAAGCATGAAATCAATCTGAAAACATAAGGGGTGCTTTGAATAGTAATATGAATATTAAGTGCGTGCTCTTCATAGTTTACAGGATAAAACATGAAAAATTCCCCGTGTCAGCATACTTCTCTAATGGTTGAAGAAATAATTGACCTTGTCAGTGTATTAAACCTTTTCAGAATCACCCACATTACCTCTAAAACAGACAATTTTGACATATATATTTGACAAGATCTGGGCATAGCTGAATTAACATGCATTAATATACTGTGATATGTAGCCATGTTAGGAAATATCCACATTATTGTCTCAATGACACATCAGACACTGTGGTATATCCAATCATTTCTAAGGAAGTGCATCATATCACATTTAAAATATAGCCAGAACAGGTAGACTGGGGAGCCTTTTACCTGTCGTGTTGATAGGAATTTTGGACATGGTGCACTTTTGATCACACAACTCGGCATTGTCCTCATCTTCCAGATGGCACTCTACACAGCTCCTGGTGTTAAAACAAATGGAAAAACAAAAGGTCAGGTTCTCCTTTGAGATGATACGGTACCTCTTGGGAAGCTAAAGTTTAATGAGGCTTCAGTCACTGACACAGCGAACACAAAGAAATCACAGTGTTGGTCACTTATCACGGTTTTCCCAAGGCTTCACTCACTCCCTATCACCCCTCTCCCCTATAACAGTGGTATCAAATGGCACTAGCCCTGACAGCAGCTTTACAATGGAGAAAGGAAATCTCTTCATGCTGTGTTGGGGACATTAGTTGTCTTTTGATGTCACATGGAAGGCGTAGACACATGTGAACAAGGGGACCAGAACCTGATATGCCTGCACTCAAAAGAACAGACGGATCGAGTGGCGCAAGGAGACAACATCTTATATCTTTCAGGTAAAGAAACAACAATTGTATGGGTAAGGCTGACAAAAACCTCCACATTATATCCTTTTGTCGCATCAAAGAGCTGATGGCATGAATGTGTTCTCACCTTGCAGAGCTACAGGCGTCTCCACATGTTGGGCACTTCTCACACTTGTCCCCAGATGCTCCAGGTTCAGAGCAGATGCACTGGCCGCACTCGCATTTCCCCCGGCCGCTGCAGAGAGCGCCATCCTCTGACATGCATGCCTTGGCACTGGTGCTGCAGTTACAGTACTCCCCCATCCAGCCGCTTTCGCAGTGACACTCCCCGCAGTCGCACACTCCATGGCCTACAAACACAAAAAATCGCTGAAGCAACGGGGCCAGTGGGCCAGTGTGAAAAACATGTGAATACTTTATAACTTTCACATCTAATTACTCAC
Organism: Scortum barcoo; assembly: GCA_023238725.1. Taxonomy (NCBI): domain Eukaryota; kingdom Metazoa; phylum Chordata; class Actinopteri; order Centrarchiformes; family Terapontidae; genus Scortum; species Scortum barcoo. Next base: position 7,249 of record JAKKUS010000163.1, read on the forward strand.
CTCCACAGAGCTCCCCACGGAAGCGAACACAGGAATAATTGTCACACTCGCAGTAAGGTCCATAGATGCGCCCAAAGCTGGATTCCTGACACACACACTGTCCACAGTAGCACTGCCCCTGACCACTGCATATCTCGGACCCATTATTTGCCAGACAGTTACTCAACAAAGCGCTTTCCTCATTGCACTCGCACTCAGCTCCCAGGAACCCCGGCTGACACACACACACACCACACTGGAAAGCCCCTTGGCCCTCGGTGCACTGGCTGCTGTTTGCTTCTGGAGGCTGCCGGCAGTCACACAAGCAAAGAGACTCCAGTTCCACCTCCAAACTGTCCTGTAAGCCCACCGGTTTGAGGGAGAAGCGGCGGACTCCTGACAGGCATCCTGGGAGCTCCACAGAAACGTTGAACACTACCTGAGGAGCAAAGAAGAAATCCCATGAGAAGGCCGAACTAACAGTGAACTGATTCTGATAGACTGACGCAGCTTATTTCTCTGCGCTACAGAGCTCCATTGTTGTCTGAACCTATTAAAAACTCATTGCTGAGACACACTGTTGCACTGGGTAACATGTTCCATCATTATGTAGAACACAGGCACTGTAGTTCATTTTTAATAATCAATCCCAGTTCATGACTTACTCCGCTAGTAACATTTTTTTTAGTAACAGCGGTTTCAGGAAATTATTTAGCCTTTTTATAAAATTAATCTTTAAATGTGTGTACCTAGTTAAAAGCTGGTTGATTAGATTCATGGTTTTTACCTAAACTGATCAGAAAATAAGAAAAACTTTCCCCATTGTAATTTCCCAAAGCCAGATGCAACTTCTTTCTTTTCTTTCAAAAACCAAGAGCTATTCTGTTTACTGTCACGTAAGACAAATAAAAGAAGCTGGAATGGGAGAGTGCTTTATGTGATTGCATGAAAAATGTGAAAAAAAGATATAAATGAATTATCATTATTACTATTCATTTTCTGACATTCAAGCAACTGATTAATCAGCCAGCCACTGCTCTGATAAAACCCAGAGCCCACACAGTGGCGGTGTCTCCTGATCACACTGAGCCAGCTATTGCTCTGTAACATCTCAAAAAGGATGAACCACTAATTACAGGTGTTCAGAGAGAGAAGATGGCATCAAATAGTATTTACCAGGACTTACGCTTGGCCAACAGATTGAAACGCTGATGTCATCTTTGTCTTAAAAGTAAACTTGAAGGCTTATGTAGTGAATTTGCTTCTTTTTTTTAATCATGTGAATAAAATGTGCAACCATCTCTCTCTCTGAGAAACACTAACTTACAGACTTGACTGCTGTAATTCTCTCCTATGCAGTCGAACCATATAAGTCATAAATCAAGCAGAATGGATTCAGTACTCTGCTGGACTAGGACCAGAAGGAGGCCACACAAGGCCCAAGTTTTTGTGTCAATTTTATTTTATATTTTCTAGAATTCTTCTACTAGTCCATAAATCTGCACAAACATTTCCTGCAGCAGCTTTTTATTTCTATGCTTCTATGCAGGATCTGAGAGGAGCAGAAAGGGTTGATATCTTTAAACATCAGTCAGTGTGTCAGTCACCTGTAAAGCACTTTGAACTGCTACACTAGCCTGTATGAAAGCTGCTGAAAAAAACACAGCTGAAGGAGCAATTCAGAGCAAAACAACTGACCGTCTCTCCGGGTTTGATGTTGGAGCAGCGCCTCAGGTCAGGGAGGACGGTCCCATTTGGGCACATGGCTGTAAAGTTCATCTGGAGCTCCTCCGTGTCCCCGAGGACCTCCAGTTCGATCTCTGAGCGCAGTTCCTGGAAAAACAACAACAGCGCATAAATATATCAGCACTTTGTTTGGAAATGCAGTTAACAGCACAGGCCTGGTACTGAAAAAAATGCTCTCCAAAATAGCAAAAATCACCATCCATTATTGTATTGACTAATGTGTTCTATTATCATGAAGTGGGATTTCCAGGGCGTCATTACATTTTCACCCTGCGCTGACCTGTAGCGAGACTGTTTGAAACCTCCTATCTGCTCCTCTCTTTTTGTGAGTCATCATCCCAGGTGTGCTGGGCTGTACAAAAGCACCTGAGGAAAGGGTGACGGCTAACCTCAGCTGCAGGAAAGGCTGCATTTGACTGACTAATGAACTCTGTGATGGAATGTCTGGGTGCCAACAGGGGGTTAATTGTATGTTTCCTGTAGGCTGTAATTGTACTGCGTCTTGAGGGTTGCTAAGGAGGAGAAAACGGGGACGTTTATGGGATATACCCAATTTAAAGATGGATTAAAGTAAAGTAGGTGAAACAGATTCAAAAGACTTAGCTGTTTTAGAGTAAATATGTTGCAGGGTATTTAAAGTGGAATGGCTAAAATATCTATCCACTCAGCAACTAACATTAATCTAAAATTTTAGGGAAGTATGAATACTAATCATCAGTCTTCTGTCTTTAACTATCCCTTTGTTTGTTTTTTATTTCCCTTAAGAGCCACAATGATCTACAATCAGTGCTATAACAAGGACTCGTCACTCCAGTATGGTTAACGTGGCAGAGACTAAAAGCGGGTGTCAACAACCTGACTGATGAAGTAATTAGAGGGCTGCCAACTCGCCACCGCTCACCGCCGCCAGGGGGGATTTACAAAAGGACGCAGTGTGCGAGAGGTAGACAGAGCAATGCATACATAGAGAGAGAGAGAGAGAGAGGGAAGAAAGAGCAAGTCAGAGTCAGAGGGAGGAGGAGATCAAACAGCTAGGGCAAGCAGAGACTTGCTGTCAAACATGCTGATGCAAAGCACAGGGTGGAAGGGGAAAAACTTATAAGAAGAAAGAATGAAAGAGGAAAAGCAAGAGAATATTATGTTTTGTAGAAAATAAGAAGTTCACAGGAGTCATTCATGCATGCTTTCTGTTCATATGTACCCGTTTGACATTTTGATGTCAAATAACTTGATTAAATCAAACTGTGCACAGTTTTTACTACTTAGATAGCGGCAGGTGTTTTTAGTCTTATTTCTTATTACCAGTGCCTGCCCACACACACCCTACCCACACATCCAAATCACCAAGACTGTTTATTTACTTTGTATGCTGTTACAATCAGTTCCAGGATGTTCCGCGAATCTGTCGCCAGGACTCCAACTGTGGCGCCAGGTATGAGATTAGCATAGTTCTACAAGAAAAAAAAACCAAAACAGATAAACAGCTAAGTCATTATTACAAATGTGGGCTGACTTGGCTCAAAGTCCCCATAGCAGAGAAAAGCACGCAAGAGAGTAAGGCTAGTTCTAACAGGTTGAATGAGAATGCAGCACCATGAATAAATATGCTAACCTCAGTAAACATTTTGCACACATTGCATTTTTTTTTCTCTAGTTAGGACCCATATTTCTAGAAAACTACATGAATACATTCATGGAAAGGAGCTGTTACCTTGTAGTTGAGCTTCTGTTGTTCTGTCACAGCAAATATCAGTAAGATATTATTCTCCACCACCTTATCAATCAACTGACCAAGCGTCGGGTACTCCTGGTGAAAAAAAATGGTGAAATGTCAATAGAAAGGTCATAGAATGGTTTTACTGAAGACAACAAAACCACAAAGTCAAAAAAAAAAATCTTTCTAAAGAAGAACATGTGCAGCCTTACTTGCACTGTGGACATGGAGTATTCATTGTTAACATCCAAGTGACACTGCCCGTCATTGGGAATCACGATGCCAGCCATCTTACTGTCCATCCCAAAGTGTGAATCATCATCACTGACAAACACCAGCAAACGCATCGAGTCATTTCGCCAGCCTATCTTGTCCTATCAGGAGACACATTATGTTGTTAATCCTCTTTTTTTTTATGTCATCATTGACAGAATCACAAATTAACATCTGAATTCACATCTTAAAAAACAGAAACAGAAATCTTAAAAAACGAAACCTTACCCCACAAACAGCCACCTGCATGACGGCATCAAAGCCACACTCCGGCAAATCAATGTTTGCGGATACATGCTGCTTTGCGATTATCTCGTTGAACTCGTCAGTGCTGCTCGTCAGAGACAAGAGGTGTTTATACCCAAACGTTGGCAGGCAGGTTGAGCCTACGCCGCTGCAACACAGCAGAAGTCAAAAGATGAAGAATAAGATTCTCAAACATACTAAATGACATTGCTCAAATTTCCAACCTCAAACACACATCAAAAAAAGGAAGTTTTGTTCACGTCTCGGATCGTGTTTTCACATTTGTTGTATACCTGCAGGGGTTGGCAAGCTCTTCTTCTGTGATCTTGATGAAGGGCAGGACGGGTTTCTCCACAAAAGAGCCAAAGCCCATTCGAAATTTGCTCGTGAGGTTGGCCATCTCTTTAGACAGAGAGGAGCCCAGGCCTTTGATCATCTCTAGATCATCGATCATGGATGCCGACAAGTCCATCAGGTAGTAAATATCTACAGGATAGTCCTCTGTGTGTTGAATCTTGACCTGGAAAGTCACCTGACTGCCTGTGCAAAAAACAAAATCAACACTTTAGTACTGTCTGAAAATGAGGAAACCGCTTTAATTCAAAATGTGACGGGTTGCGTACCAGGCCGCAGCTTGAGGGCCATTTTCTGTGGGGAGATCTGAGTGCTGTTAACGTTGTCCATCTTCTTTCCGAGTGGGAGATCCTGCAGGATTTGATCTTTGGAAACAGGGAACTCCACCTGGCTCCTGGCACATCCCTTTTCTAGTAAGATATCCAGTGTGTCACATCTTTCTTTGACGGAAAACCAGTCTGTGAAATTCTGCAAGGCGAAGGAATAAGTCACATGTTGTGCTGTTTGAGATAGTTTTTATAGCATGCCATAAAATGCTATGTCATGATTATCACCAGGCCCAGTCGGCCAAGCGAGCGAAGTGATTCTGCTCACATGTGCCCAAAAATCATCCCTTTTTTTTCTCTCTCTCTCTTTTTTTTAAATCATCTGCTTCACACACGCACGACCCGGCTGCTCACCTTCTGCATGCACCAGGCACAGTGAGAGCTGAGCTGCAGACACTGGTCACAAGTCACAGCGCTGCCAGCTGAGCATGATCCTGCAGCACACACAGAGGCAAGCATGTCAACATCGAGCCAGAGATTCCTTAAACTGTTAAAAGTCTCTCCAGGAAAGAGACCAGAAGACAAAGAGATCAAAGAGAACTTTTAAAAAGGTGTGTCAAGTTTTGTTTTTTTTTTTAAAACCCTGAATGAAAATATACTTAGATTAAAGTTGTAATATATTTATTAACATGTATAACCAATTTAAACATTCTGATTAAGAGCACTTTAAAATAATACAACAAAAGGGATTTTCAAAATAAAATATGCAGTCATAAATAGCAACACACTCTTGAGCAAATATTACTCTTTGTTTGCACATTATAAACGTGTTGCCCTTGTTGTGTTTTTTTTTCTTTCTTTTTTTCAACAGCCGCACTCACCCTCCACGGTGTTGATCCAGTACCGGAGAACCAGGCTCAGCAGTATAAGCCCCATTAGTCCGTGAGGTTACTGGTTATGAGGAAACAGAAGAAGAAGGTTTGAAGCTGTCTCATATTTACAGGAGTCAAACGTGTTCCAGCGTCATTGCGCCCTCACTCCGGCCGAAAGCAGAGAGGAGAGCGCTGCGGTCCCTCAACTACCTGGATAAAGGAGGAGGAGGTGGTACTGGAGGAGGAGGGAAGAGGTGAGCGGCAACTTTTACCTGCGCTGCCTTTTATGTTCACTTCCGTCCAGGTGAGCGCGCGAGGCGGGCGCGAGGAGGGACCAGCTCATCTGTTTTCCAGCCTTCGTTGCCAAATAGTGAGTCAGGTTTGCTCCCACAACCTTTGGCCGTATCCAGAGTTCAGTGATAGAAATAAAAACCACAAAACAAAACAACAACAACAAAAAAACATATTCATAGGTTTATTCATATGAGTTGGCCCTCAGAGTGTTGTGTTTACTGTCTTTGAGGTACTTGTGTATTTCTGCTTTGCACCACTTTATATTTCAACATGTCAGAGAGAAATGTTGTGCTTTTCACTTCACTGCCTTTATTTAACAGCTTTACATTTAAAAAAAGCATAGTTTTCAGTATGAAATTAAATGCATTGTTGAAGATTAAACCAGAGTTGCCCTTTTTTGAGTAGGACGCCTTCACAATAAGGCTCCTCGTCACATTTCAGATGTCTATGTGTTGTTCGCAGTTTCACCAAAGAGACTAAACCAGTCCATTGGTCTCCTTTAAATAACAGCTCTTCCGCTTCCGAGAGGTGAATGAATCCAGTATTTCACAAAAAAAGAAAAGATGAATATAAATGTATGTAGCTTTAATCACCTCATGACCCCTAAGATTTAGCTTGTGACCCTTTTGGAGGGGCCGGACCCCTTGGTAGGGAACCGCTGGACTAAACTACCACCTACTGTATAACACTAATAGGCTGCTGACACACTGATGCATCAATATTAACACTCTTATCTTGTGACAATACTTCACTGATATGCTTTTGCACAATTGGTACTTTTAAGTGTGATGCAATACGTACATCTTACTATTAATGCTGTATTTTTAGTAGAAGTATTAACACTGAGATGTACATGTAGATGTAGTATAGGTACTTTTACTCAAGTAAAGCAGCAAAAGTACTTCTTCCACCACTGTAGCATTAGATAGATCACTGTACAGAATGGTATTTATTTGACATCTAACTTTAGTGGTTTTATTTTGTTCTTTTTATTTTGTTCTATTTCTCTGAATGCCACTTCTTGTATTATGTAGTTGTATTGTATTCTGTGCACCTTGTAGACATGACTGTTGTGGTGCCCACAATAACAAGAAATTGTTCACACCCTCACCCTACATTACCACATCTGTGTAGTAGACTTGAATAACACGTAAGCTGCACTCCAATAAAATAGCTTAATCATTGAACTATGGCCGAAGAGGAATAATAAAGTACACTCAGACCACGCCTTGAGCAAATACAGCCCGTGCGCCCCTGTTACCCAGAACACTATAACACAAGATATGTTAATATTTAACAACACACGAACATGAATCAGTGTCTCACAAGATGTTTTTAAACTTAACATTTAACTCAAGACATAACCAACCACGCAGGCCTATCGCTGCATATCGCAAGATATGAAATATGACTGTGAGTGTGTGCGCGTATAATTTGAGGGGGAGGAGGGTGGGGCTGCGTAGGTGTTGAACCATTGACAGCTGCAGTGCAAATATCCCTGCTTGTCCCAACTCACAAGAATCTCACAATTCATCACCACACCCGTCTGGATTCTGGGTGAGTCCCATCTGTCACCCCAAAGCAAACCCCACCTCCACTCCACGCACTCTAATTCCATCTCACCCCTCTCTTCTGCTCCTCCTTTCTTCTTTCAGTGGCACCGCGCTCTCTCAGTATCTCTCTGTATTTTGATCCACCTTACCCAGGAGCCTTCTTGAGGCGTCGGCCTGTGAAATTGCCATTTCATTTATGTGTCCTTTGTCTTAATTCTGGGTACTTTCTGTCTACCACTCTACCTGTGGTTTGCTCCTCTCCTCTCCTCACCGCCCCCCCCTCCCCTCTCCTCTTTTTCCCCCTCTCTGCTCTTATCTCCTCATCATTTCTCCTTGTGTGTCATTATTTTCTGAATTTCTCAAGAAATTCCCCATGCATGATGCAATCAAACACCATTTCTTGAAATATCTCACTTAAGGTGATATTATATCCTATACAAGACTGTGGTCAAGTGGGTTAGATGTGTAAGGTGCAATAAGGTGTCACGGTTGCACCATACTGTCACTCACATTTCAACCTTATTTTTTTACATTTAAAACCTGTTGCCCTCTTCAGTTTGGTTTTAGAGAAATTCTTGCAACCAGTCTGACAGAAGTGTTTGAAGCATATCATGACATGACTTTTAAAGAGTATCCAGTCTCATCAAAATTCAGCAAACCATAAATTATTCTCCCACATTTCTCTCTCTTCAGCTCTGCACACTGACTATGCATAGGAATGGAGGTATACATTAACCCTGCAATGAGCCAACTCACCTTCAGGGACGTCCTCTAATAACATGCTGTCCCGTCTCAGTCTGTCTCCCTTGTCATCAAGTGAAAAATGGAGAGGAATGGAGAAGCAACAGGCCAGCACATTCAGTCCTATTGTATCCCGGGAGTCGTCAGAGTAACAGTAAACCTATTGTAACGGCGCCCTTTATGAAGGCATGGCGCTGGGGTGACCCTGCTACCCATGCTCCTTGGCTCATGTGTGCTTTTGTGTGTGTGTGGGTGAGTGCATCTGAAAGTGGGTGAGTGTGTGTGCATGCATACTGAGGTCATGTGTGGGTGTTTGTACAGGCTCCAACTTGCTTATGTGTGTGTGCGTGTGGGTGAGTGAGTGTTGCAGGGGGAGGCCGTGATGATAATGAATGACAGTAACAACTGCTGGATCCGGGATTTCTACAGGAACCGGCTAGCGTGCTAGTGTTGCGCTCTAGAGGCTAAAACTGGTGTGAACTGCAGCACTCCTGTAATAGGCTTTGTTAGTTTGTACTGTGTGTGTGTGTGTGTGTGTGTGGATGCACATGTTTGGTCAAGTTAAATTATTTCTTGCAGTTAAGAGGAGGAGGACAAGGAGGAAGCAAGAAGAAGGAGTGCCAGTTCTGTGATACAGCCTCCTTCTTACAGTGGTATGGCTGGAATGCAGGTGAACACATACATGCATATGTGAGGTGTACAAAATAATAGTGCATGGGCCCACATTATAAAAGAATTCAAGATTACATAGCACCACAGTCACGGTGTTTGTCTCAGAGGGCTTTAGAAAAGATAAATAGATTTCAAGAACTACAAAGTCAACCTCATGGTGGTGCTACAGGAAAGGATCAGCAAAGTCATTTGAATGAAAAACAAATATACCACAAGGAGTGCGACAGAGGAGGTATTCCTGTTCCTGGATGGACAGAAAAATATCTTGTCCTGTGAAAAAAAACATGTTTTTAGCACCTTATATCTGATATGTCATATTCATTGTTTCACTGGTTCCACCTTCACAATACTCCTGATGAACTACATTTGGAAAGCCAGAAAATTTCAGTAGAAAGACATTTTACTGAAGTTTGCCTTTAGCTGTAAATCAATTTCTATAAAGGGTACAAGTTCTGATTGCATTACTGATTTAACAAGGTGTTAGGGTATGTTAGATACTAGGTTATCAGGGTTATGACAATATTTTGATTCAGTGTTAAAATATTGAAATTTAAAGGAAAACAGCAAATCCTCATACTGTTGGGTTAGTCTATAACAAAGCATGAAGATGCCTTATAGACCAAACAATGAATCCAGAAAATAATCTTCCCATTAATTGATAATGACAATGATCATTGCAATTGCTGATAAATCAAAATATTGGGAGCCACAAGCAGCAACCGGCTGCATCTTTAGGAAGCATCCCATGTGTTGAATTGCTGACGTTTATCACACTAAGTGAATGACACTGGATACTGAAGTAGGCCTCCTCTCTTTACATCTGTGCCCCGAGTCTGACCTTGGGCTTTCTCGAGGGATTACTGCCATGTGTCCCCTCAGCTGTGGCGAATTAAAACAGAGACAGAGAATGGATGAGAGGAAAGAGAGAGACTCTACTTGGCATGTATCTTGTGTTCAAAGGGCTGATGCTCTTACAATAGGCATTTGATTGACATGTGTGTGTGCATGGGTTACATGGGACATGCATGTATATTCCTGGAGTTGGGGTTGGATGGGTGGTGTGTGTTGGGAAGGGGGGTGACAGTGGGTGTGATGGCTAATCTTGCATCCTGGCGGGTTTTGATCCCTTCTGACTGGTAAGAAGATGAGGGCATGGTGCCTTTATGTCTCTGGGATCAGCTGCGCTAAGTCTGAGCTTAAGAAGGGAGATCCGGTATAGGAGTGAAACTACAAAGCCTTGTGTGCTTGAAATAGTGCAGGAAAGGGCTGAGACATGAGCACACGCACATGTGGCACTTGTTGCTCATCTGATCCGTCACAAATTGCATGCACAAGATCTGACGTACAAAAAGGTATCCGAGCTTGAAAATTAGTCCTGGTTTCAAATATGCAGAACAGCTTTGGCACACAACGCCTCTGCTGCCAGATCACCACTACAGCCCAATTATTACAGAATTTCTACTTCATATTTCCTGTATATTCACATGATTTCAGGCTGTTTAGCATAGGTATTTCTTTATTTATATTTCTTACTTTTATTTATTTTTTGTTCTGCTACTGATTGTGGATTCACTAGATGTATTTTGTTATTTACCCATTTAAAGTACAGCGTAACTCAGCATGTAAAAACATTTATGTAATATTTTCTCTGGAGAAAGCACTCCACGTCTAAAATGCAAACAAACTCCTGCTATCATGATCTCCAAGACTTTTGTAGTTTGATCCAGACTAGGAATTTAAAGTCAGGATATCTCGGCCTCTGCCCACTCAGACTTACCAAGTGTAGAAAATGTAATTCTAAATTGCTGGAGTACACTTCTAAATCTCTAAATCTTTAAACCTGCCTGTGATTTAAGCTATAAAATCAATCTGCTTGATCTTGAAGGACAGGCCTGATTTTTTTTATTGTCAACAAAACCCATGAAAACACCAAAATCACCCATTCTAAGATGTGCTGCCTTAAAGCCAGACATATACTTCCTCTGTGCCATATAGCTGCATCAAATTACTGAAAACGCATCTTGACTCACACCTGCATATAAATACTCACTAGAACACCAAATGTGTATTCATCCGCAGCCAGAAATGGTACCCAAAAATGTTACTTTGACAGTAAACATTATTGTTTTATTAAAGAGATTCTATCAATAAGAAAACTTGAAACACACAACATTACAAAAGTCCAACTGCATGAAAATACCAAAGCCAAAAGAGCTGTCAATTAAAAAGACAGGAGACGTATCTGAGAAAGAGAAGAGCCTTTTATTCAGCACTGTTTTTATTCCAGTGTTTTCAAAGGAGAAACAGAGGAAACAGTGAAAGGATAAGTCTATTTGTGATTTGGGTGATCGGGTAACAACAATAATACAGCCAGCCAGTAATACAGGACAGTAAGTAGTGGTAGAAAATGGCCTTGGCAGTGTGCGCTCAAGATATATATATATATATATATATATATATATATATATATATATATATATATATATTCACAGACAGCAAAATTACTTCCTTTTCTTTTTATTTCCTCACAAAAGTTAGAGATTGAAGAGCATTCGTAAAAATGTCACTTTAACGTGATCCATTTGGACAGCTCACATTGCTTAATGGGGTAGGAAATTCATTTTTTCTGCTGTGGAACAGACATAGTGGATGATGTGATTCTATGCAAAATATATGAAGCCATTACTAGAAAAATGCATGAGTTTCAATAGTTGGAGGGGGGGGGGGGTATTTCACTCCACGGAGGCTATCCCTATTCTTTACCAGGGAGCGTCTCTCACACAGAAACACACACACACAATGCAAAAGACAGCAAAGGCAACTGATGAAAACCATTTTTGTTCCATCACAAAGAACTAGGTCACCCTCTCATAATTGTCAATCATGCAATAAATCTCTCTGTGGCACAAATGAATACGGCATTGGAAATGAGACAAAGCTTATTGGCATGCTATGTCAGCTTGACTCAATTCATCCTCCTTTTCACACAAGACCATTCATATGTGAAGTTGTGCGAGGGTGTCTCTCTCTCTCTTTCACACTCTCTCTCTCTCTCTCTCTCACACACACACACACCTCTCTCTCCTCTCTCTCTCTCTCTGTCTCTCTCTCTCTCTCTCACTGTGCATCTCACACACACTTGCACACAAGCAAACGCGCTCACACGCTCCTAATGTGAAAGTTGCAGAGGGTTAATGTATATGGACAAACCATTTCAGCCAAGGGCTTCTTTATTATCATAAGCATGTTCATTTCCAGAGGGAACATGTCTCACTACATTTTCTGCACTACTGTTGAATTACTCGGAACATACGCATACGCGACGCTTTCAAAAATACATGTATAGACAGGGTTTCGACAACTTAAGATCGCAGTTTTTCTGGCCACAGCTTATGATATAGATCTTTAACTTTAAGTATAGAGCAGAAGTCGCGTTTTTAACATGTGAAACCAAACTGTGCAGAACTGACGACTGACTTTTTCTGCCAACCTCGCAGCATACCAGATGTACAGTGGTCTGTTTGGTGCTATCTGATTGGCTGGGAGCGTTGGCTTGACACAGCACTACAGCTCCATCCACAGAGGTTTGTGTCACGTCTCCGAGGACCCGACTGTCACTCTTTAAGAGGAGGGTAATAATAGCCGGGCGCCACAGCAAGTGGTGGCACAGGCGATTTTAAAGAAACATCAGGGAGACGGTGACATTTGAGTCTACGAGGAGAGAAACCCAAGCGCTGCAACCAATAAAGACTCCCACCAATATTCTCACTAGGCTTAGAGAGAGAGAGAGAGAGAGAGAGAGAGGCAAAGAGAGAGATGTCAGTGTTAGATGAAAATGTGTTGACCCGGTGATATTGATACCCCGCTCATAACCTCTACAGGTGTGCAATGCCGTCAGGAAGCAGCTCTGGGTGTGGCTATCTCTGTGGATAACAGCCAAAATTGCAGACCTTATCATTTTACAGTGCACCGAACGGGCTGCCTCGTCCACTTTGAACTGCTGACGACTGGAATGATTCTGTGCAAATAATGCGTTCATGTGCAGCACAAAATGCCTTTTGTTTTCTTTTTAATTAGGACGTGAATTACCAACCACATAAGTAATAAATCAAGTCAGGGGGGGAAAAAAACTAATATATCGGATAATAAAAAAAGATATTGATATATATTTTAGATAGATATTTTTTATTTGACTGTGAGAACAATATAACTTGTAACTTTTTTCTTTTCTATTTTCTATTTTAAGAAATATACAACTGACAATGACCTTAAGATTAATGACTCTGATGATTAATGCGTTTTGATTGAGCAGACTGAGCAAGATTATACTGAGTTTTTTTCCATCCTTTGACAGATCTGGAACAATCTGCTGATCACTGTCCAATGCTGCTGCTGCAACCAATCATCTACAGCAGATATGACCTATAAATGTATTAAGAGAACAATCTAAATTGGTAATTGAGCATCTGTGGCACACTGACACTGCAGTGTACTTATTGTATGAAAATGTGTGAAAGTGGAAAGAGGAATAAAAAGATAAATGTAAATTGCTTACTTTGAGATCAGAATATTTTGCATCATAATTGTTTACATTTTCCGGTTTAGTTTAACTTCAATTTTAATAATTTATTTACTTTTAAAACAGTTTTTTAGAGACACTCTAAAACCTGAATTGATCACCAGAGTCTCTGAAGCTCCAAAAACCAGACACAAGAGAGCAGTTTAGTGTCTAGCCTGCTGGCTCAACAGGCACTCATTTTATGCACATTGTTAGTTATAATTCAATGCAACCAATTGACTGCATAAAGTGTTTCTGGTGTCTAAGTGAATTCAGACTTCACATAAATAGCTGTGGGGCCGTTTTCTTAGTTTTTCATCAGAAGGTATTGACTGAGCAGATGCTTTGAACCACCATAGAATGTGCTGCTAGTCTCAAGTGTCATTAGCTTCGGGGCTTTTCCAGCTAGCGCCAGGTAAAGATTAGATAACAATCAGGCCTTTAATAGATACTGTTGGAGGCACTGGAGCTGTTCCTGTGCTGCGCCGTTCATCTGAAGCTAACAACAGAAGAAGAGAGAGTGGAAACCGATGTCATTTCCTCCCTGATTTCTTTTCTGTGATGTGCTGCTGAGCCCAGCAAGGAACACGGCAGTTGTTAAATCACATGTAACTGTTGGCTCAAACTAGTGTCAATGTACAGTGCATCTCTGTCTGTCTGTCTGTCTGTCTGTCTGCAGGCAATCCAGCTAAAACCTGAAATGGCACATTTCTAGTGTGACATTTTGTGAATAGGAATATAATGAAATGTATTGAAGGTATTTTGAAAATCAGTTTGATATATTTTATTATTTTGGTATTAAAAGGTTTTTTTTTATTTGAACAGAAATTGATTCTTTGCATCATCTGCCACAAACATATAACTCCTAACACTGTTTATTAAACTCAACTCATTTGAATTACATGATATTGGACAATTATTCTCTTTATTTTCTGCCTAACTTTCAGTTAAATATGAAAACAGTTATAACACTGGGTTATATATTAACATATATAAAGTTAATATGATGTGAAATTCCAAAAGTACAAAGGGCTTTTGTTAGATGACATTCCTTTCTTCATATACTTCAATTATTAGGAGTCCTTTGTATTGAGTAGAGAGCTCCAAAAACATTAACACTGGAGGAATAACATCTGCATGTTTACTCAGGAGAAGATTCATCCCTGATAGCCTCCACGAAAATGAAGAGGGGGAGAAAAAACAAGTGGAGGAAATTTGTGGAATCCCATCTGAGATTGCTTCCCTGATGGATTCCTTTTCCTGTCAGCTCAGACGAGAAATGAAGCCGGGGAAAATTAACTCCTGATACAGTTACGCTGAATTAGACAGAGAGGGGGGAAAAAAAACCTACACACTTTTTAAGGATTCCAGCCTTGTCATTTTCAATTTTCTGCTCTTTGGACATGCTTGTATTCAGATTCCCCAACATCTATTCGCCATATCAATCCTAATTAGACAATCTGGGCCCACGAAGGATAGGAGCAGAGTTATTTGCATAATTTAATCATAAATACTCAGTGATACATATTTCCAAATGCATTTGTACAATTATCTTTTCATCCTTGGGGCAAAAGTATTAATATGATTAGGCAATAATTCTTTAAAAAAGGGGGAAAATAGGAAACCAGCAAGTGTGCACTCTTTTTTAAACTCCAGCTTTGGGCTATATGAAAAATTAATTAATTTCTGAGGAAAATCAATTTCTCTATGTGACCATATTAGACAGAGCCAGGCAAGGGCCTGCATTCCTTCTCCAATCAGGAAATCTCATCTGCTCCCTCTAACTTCTGTCAGTAGCATTTAACGTCCTGGTGTGAGCGTCAGTGACTTCCGCCATGCTCCCTAAATGTGCTGTAATGTGAAGGAGCCTGTGAGTTAAGACAAGCAAGGGAGCTCTGGCTGGGGAGAGAGTGAAATGGAAATCGGAGTGACCCAAAATCTATTGCTGCTCTGTCAGGCAATCAGTCTCAAGTGTAAAATCATCAGGTAAAATCACTGTTACCAAATCTTGTTTAATATGCTAGATAAGCCATATTGACAGATAGATTTTAAACAGCTTACGTCTGTTGTCTATAAAAATCAAAGCTATTACCCCTTTATGGTTAGTGAACATGCTAAAAATGGGTCATTTTAAATGTACTGATCAACGCGAAAAGACCTGATGTCAATGTGTGATTTCAAACCATTTCATTTGGTAGCAGAATTAATTGGTAATTCAATTGCTGCTGCCGATCCAGTAAAGGCATGCAAATAAGATAGGAGCTTGGACGACTAATGCATCCAACAGGCAAATTAACAATACAGGTCTCTTTGCCATGCAAATAGCCTCTAAATCCACAAATGACATTAGACAGTGTCAAACAAAGCCTCTTTAATAAGTGAAATCTGTGGTTTGGACAGCCTTGGCTCAGCCTCCTTGCAAGCTACAAAAAAAACTGATCTTAAAAGAAATGAAGAAAATTAATGTTACTTTTGTCAACTGAGCTCATCTGTGGGTTTTTCTTAAAAAAATGTTTTAATTTGCACTTGTTCCAGCCGAATGAATGTCAAGTCAATAAAGCAATTCTGATTTTCAAGGAGACTATTTGTTTGCAAAAAAAACACCTTGCCGCCATCTGCCAACTGCACAGTTGACTTGAGCACATGTACTGTACCTAATCAAATTTAGCAGAGCCCCACTGAAGGATTAAAAATGTAGAAAAAAGAAGAGAGAGAAAGAGAGAGGGAGAGAGAGAACTTGAAATGCCTTTTTTTCTTCACTAAGGAAACAACACCCAATATGAGGGCCAATTTGACTTCAGGAAAGTACTTGAATAGATTTGGATTTTAAACAGCTTTGTATACCTCTCTCTCTCTCTCTCTCTCTCTCCTCTCTCTCCCCTCTCTCTCCCTCTCTCTCTCTAATCAGGCATCTGTCACTCTGTTTTTGAAGTTATTATCGCCCAAGCTCCCTCTTGGATGTGGTTGCTGGGTGACGGGTATCTTAGCACCCACTCTGACTGGGAATGATTTGAATGGAATCCAGAAATCTCCCCTGAGTACCTGTAAACACATCCGTGCCTTGTAGAAAACAAATATATTATAAGAGAGCTCAGCAGAGGAGAGGAGGGAGAGAGACAAGCTGGCACCCTCAGTGGCAGCTCACACTGAGCGCTAAACAAAACAATTACCGTCATTTGCAAATATGTGTGTTTAGGCATAAACACTCTTGAAATAGGAACAAGAGAGGTGATAGCTCTCATAACACCCTCTGTCATATCAGTATCAATTAAATATATCTGCTGAAGAAAAAGCCGTTTCACTGCGACCTGTCACTCGTAACCATTCAGAGCAAGATCTGTTTGACTGAAACGAGCCGGGGAAAATCTATTTAAGAAGGGCATGTAAGTGAAAAGCCGTCCCATTCCCAGTGGTGGGACATTGTCTGGGGCGTGTGGTTAACCTTCAAGGGTAGACAATGATTGTCAATTAACTGCTGCATTTCTGCGCCCCAGCATCGGATAGCCTGCCTCTACAAAGCAGACCAATGAGAGATATGCGATATCTCTGCACCGCCCCCCCCCCCCACCCCCCCCGTGTTATAATAACCTTTCAGAGAGTTCAAGTGTCACACAGCAATAAGAACCTTTTCCATCCCACCACGGGGAAAATGAAAAGGAAAACAAGTAGCTGGAACAGAGGGCTCCTGGAGGGCTCCTGGAGGGCCAGAGTCGTAATGTAGGGGAGATTACTGAACCTGGATCAGTCTGGGAGCGAGAACGAACGCCGCTAATCTGGCACAAGAGTCCTTAAGAAAATGAAGGGGTCGAGGATGACTATATTCCTAGTATCTTTAAAGATGAGCAATAATTACTAAAATACTGTGTCACTTATCAGGCAAAGTTCACGTGGTTCAAACTGTTAAAGTGTGTAAAAGGAATTTTCAATCCAAACTCCCATTTTTGAATCCATGACTACAAAGAAATCCTCCACTATGTTTCTGAACGACACTGTTTTTTTTTTTTCATTTAATATGTTCAAAAAGTGTTATGCTAAAGTAAGCATAGTGGGGAACAATTTGGTTGGAGCTTGTTTGTGTCCACATCAAAACTAAAACAGCGGGATGCGGCGGTGCTCTGTGATGCTATTCACATTCACACTGTGTGCAAAATGAGAGTAGTGTTGTTTTAACACAATAGGCCGTGGGAGGGAAAAAAACAGCATGTGAAATAGTAAGACCCATTGTACAGGAGTATTATTCACTTCATTGTTACCCCTCTGCCACTGTATAAAAAGAGTAGTGACATTGTAGTAATAGGGCGAGATGAAAAGCTAAACTATCTTGGGCAGCAGGCTGTTGTTGTGTAACCTGAGAGGGTTAACCGGTGAACTCTTACTGACAGTAAGTCACTGCAAAACGGAACATCGACTTTGGGGAGGGAGCTCGTTTTCACCTACAGGGCAACCTGTGTCCTGTTTACTCAGACTGATCATTTTGTCAGCAGCAATTCAATGACAGACGGTGTAAAGCACACATCCCCGCAAATAAAATCAACTCTTTCTAAGTAACAGAAGCCTTTTATCCAGCGGATGCCTCACTGTTCCATGATGTAATTCTCCAAATGGGGCAGGCAGGCGGGCAGGCCGGGTCTGAGTGATTGATTTCAGCCCAGCACCGGGAGTACCTGGCTGCTTTCAGAGACAATTACAGTCCTGTCCATGTGCCCGTAATAGCCCAGCACTTTAGCGTCATTAAAGCGACGCGAGGCACTGCATTATCCTTTAACCCCATCGCTGGCCATCCCCCCATTGACAACCCGGAGAGTTCAACCACATACTTTGTCACCTGAAGCCCCACGCCAGGCTTGAGCGGAGGATCACCGCACGATATGCCTTTCTCTATAGAGAGGGGGCGGGGGGGTGCGCTTTATGTAAATGATGCTTAAGCACCAAAGTGCACAGGTGAGTTGTTGAGACGAATGCTACTGGAATGGAAATATGGAGCTGCAGCACATTTATAAGCTTTAAATATCGTATGGAGATGTGTGAGGCTGACTGGTTTGAAGCAAGCAGAGGAAGGTTTGAAGAGAAGAGGAATTACGTTTATTTATGGGGGGAAAAAACTGTGGGCTACTACAAAAAAAAAAAGAAAGAAATAAACTACATGAGAGAAAAGCTTCAGAACTGAAAATGTTTCACTGTAATAATATCCCTCTCAAAGTCTTCCTCCAAAGCCTGTGTGAGTTATTTGATTTTGCATTTTCTGACCAGGCCTAATAGTGCACTTTGCAGATAAAGCAACGTTTTGAGGGTCAAACTGTATTCAATCTCACCATATATATGGATCTTAATGGAACATAAATGGCACCTGAAAATTGTCTATTTTCACAAAAAAAAATTTTTTTTTTTCATGTGGTCTTGTGATATTAAGCATGCATCTAAAAGTGAAAATCTGGTTTAATCTCACTCTTTTCCAAAAGGCTGTGTGCTTTTAAATTGAGATAACCAAGTGACTCAGAGTGTTTATTGCTGTTCCCCACTGATGTGAGCCTTTCCATCATATTTGCATTTCCAGCTCATTTCTGGGTAGGAAATCAATATGGAATCAATCATAGTGACAGGTAAGATGGTAAATTTGACCAGGCTGAACCATCCTGAGAGACTGAGCGATACATCAAAGCTGGGAGCAACAGGACAGCAAAAATGGCTTTTAATCAAATATTGATCCCCACCTAAATCACCCCATATTAAAACATATAAAGCTCAAAATATTTGATTTGGTAATATGGGTTAACGCAATAATTTCCACACGCGCGGTTGCTGACCCTTGTTTAATCGAAATCAAGGATGTTTGATTAAGGTACAAGAAGTGTGTGTGGTGTGTGTGTGTGTGTGACAATTATCCCTAGTATTTACAGTGTGAAAAAAACTGCCTTCATACACTCTTTTTCAACCTGAGCCCTCGGTGTGCTGTAACCTCTTTAAAGAGTTGTGCCGGCTGTCAGTGCTGAGAAAATAATTAGAAGAAAAAAATATATATTGCATGTCATCTAATTCTGATAATCTGGGTTCATCTTGTTTACTTTCTGAATATCTAACTCGTCATAATGGAAACTGTATCACCCCTGTGGCAAGGGCATAAAAGCAAGCCGTAACCCAGTTTTATTCCAGAGCGATTTCAAAAATGAAGCTGAGCTAAAAGTTTCCCTTAAATCAGGAGAAAGAGAGCTTCCTAAGAGATTGTGAGATGCTCTTTGCAGTGGTCAGCCTCCACCTGAAAGTTTATTCAACAGCGCTGTGCAACACGGCCGAGATGTGTAGCCTACATTATCGATTCATTTGTCCTGAGGCAGACAGGCTATCCATCATGGCACAGCATTGCCCTGCACGTGTTAAAAAAACTTTCACTAAACTTTTTTTTTTTTTTCCCCACCGATGTTGCGCGCTTCGCCTCTTCCCATCCAACTAAGTAGGAGAAGTGCTGCTCGGATGTTTGGATGGAGTTGGAAAGCCTCTGCAGGTTCACACACACACACATACACACACACACACACACGCTATAAACAGGCGATTATTAAAATCGGCCGATGAGGTTAATTGCACCGACTCGAACCACTTGTTTTTAGGAGAGGAGAAATGTCTCCCCCTTCCTTGCTCCCGCGCCTTTACGCACGGCCCGTCCGCGACAGACATTTAAACCCCTCCAAAGAAAAGCGAAAAGAAAAGAAAAGAAAATGCCGCACGCTGCTCTGGACTCACCTCGCGTTGGTGCAGTCGTTGTACAGAGTCTCGAAGTCCTTTCTGGAGATGAGTTTGCAGCGGTTCACCCCGGGTTGGATGGCGCCGAGCCCTCTGAGGATGCGGACCTGCTCCACATTGCACACCACCGGCGTGATCTCCAGCCGCTTCAGCTTGGTGTAGACGGTGTGCAGCCCGCCGACCAGGTGCTTGAGGAACAGGTCGAAAGCCTGGGGCAGGCAGATGAGCTCGCAGCCGTCCACGGTGAACGAGGCCACTTTGGCGCCGCGCAGCTCGACCATCTTGCACTCGTTGTTCTGCGGTATGTTCTCCACGGGCGACGGGGTCGAGTAGACGGGCTTGCTGGGCAGAGCCGCGGCCGGGATGCCCGGGCTGCCGGTGGCGAGCAGCTCCGATCTGAACAGGTTCTGGCCGGGGCCGGACGGGGGGGCCAGGGATGGAGACGGCGACGAAGTTGTCGACGGCGGGGACGTGGTCACGGAGGGAGTCGAGATCGGAGGCGGCGGGACCAGAGGAGCTGGTGGGATCAGAGCAGCCGGCACGGCCATGGTCACCTACAGGAGGGGGGAAGAGAGTAGCCCGAAGTTCAAAGTAGAAAACCCAGCCTGCCGAGAACACCCCCTAAATGAAAGAATCCACGAAGAGTTTAGCTCCTCAGATAAGTTGGAAGGTAAAAAAAAAAAAGGGGGGGCTGCCGGAGGAAAAAAAAAAGGCGTGCTGAGTGAGGGGCTGTTTTTTTTTTTAGGATTTTTAAAGGGGGGGCTGAGCGGCGGGACAATGATCAAAGATAGGAGGAGGAATGACAGGAGGAAAATGAGCTGAAAAGTGCAGCTCCGCTCTGTGGATGAGTTGTTGTTGTCACACGGTACAGAGAGGGAGGAGCTAGGGGACAGTGGAAGCCTTTGAAGAACAGATAACTGCGCTCCGGCTACAGCTGAAGCGCTCCAGGTCCGCTACAGTGTTGCACTACATGTAGTCCACACCAGAGAGAGAGAGAGAGAGAGAGAGAGATCAGATCATAATCGGGCACGTTTGGCATCTTTTTGTCATTGTTTTCTCCCCCGTGGTGAAAAAAAAAAAAGGTTTATCTGTAATTTCAGTTGAGTTATTTCTGAGTCTAACTACACTTTTAACATCCACACCGGTTCACACCTGCTGTCCAACAGTGTGCATCACTTCTGCGAGGAGCTACATGTTCAGAAAAGCATCCTGCGACTGTTTAAAAGCATTATGGCACACTTGTAATTCAGCTTTCTTTCCAGGTAATTACACTACAGTGGTTTTTTTTTCTTTACTTCAATTTTGATGTCATATTTGTTATAATTTATGACTGAGCGTGTCAGTACAAGTCACTGTTCAAGGTACACCCTTTCTGTGAGAAATTTAATTAGTCCTCTCTGATTATTATATTTACACAAAGTGGCTGTAACTAACTTTTTTTTTTTTTTACTGACATGACAGCATAACACATCGGGAGGCAATGCTTGGTTTTGAGAGATGGAGGGTTTATGTGCAAATTAAACATTATTTAGGTGAGCGTATGTTGCATATGTAAAAGTACAGTTTCTAATTAAAGTTTATAATCACCTCCAGCAAAAAGTTATTTTATCCCACATGCAGTGCTTCATGTCAGTGTTTTTTTTCAATTATTGTCTGTTTCAAGTTCAATACCCATGACATCTATTACTTTATTACTTTATTATGTTAGAATTACTGGTGAGCAGGTGAACATAGTCAAACAGTGTGTCCTATGGCAACAAAATCATTAATGACCTCAAAGCTGCTGTAGTTAAAGAGGCACTACTGGAGGTTTGCCATATTGCCAGAGCCCATTACATTTAAGAATTTGAAGTGATGTGAGAACACTGGCAAACACTGAGGTAAAACCTGGGGAAAAAAAGAAAAAAAAATCAACATTTGAACAATGACCATAAAAATGATAACTGTTTACATTTCGGGTGTCTTGCACAGTGATGCAGTGTCAACTCTGGCCACCGTGCTCACAAACACCAGTTTGTTCAAGGGGTGGACAATTTTATTGCGCTGACTACTGAGCTGAGCTTAGCCCAGCTCGAACATGAACTCTTAAACTTCCTCTCAGTCTCAGTCTGAGACAGTGCGGGAAAGGAGGATAAAAGGCAGAGAGGGAAGCAAACCAGCACTGCAACATGGGGTAGGGAGGGTCAAGTCCATGTGCGGAGTTTACTCAAGTATTAACTGTGGAACATCTGGGATTACAGCACCTTTATTACCAAATGAATCAGTTGGTGTGTGACAGTGAGCGATGTAAACCTGCAGCTGGATTACCCTAATTTAGACCATTAATAAATTCATCACATTCTATCAAAATTAAGACTCTGATGTGTTAGTCATAACCAGTTAAAATACTTTGTGTTGTTCAACTACGTCAGAAAACCATAAGCAGACTTACCAAGTATCAGCTTTTATCAAAACTGTCTCTTTGCCATTTGATGTGTTTTGTCTAAGCTGAATTTTTGTGAGTACATCAGCACTTGCCATGAATTCTCATTAGGCGGAATGAGTGTGGCGCACACCAAGAAGAGTGCTGCTTATCACGGTCTCCGTTTGCCTTAATATTCTGTGTATTCCTGTTGTGTCAGATCAGCTTTAAGATAAGCAGTGTGCCATTTTAAAATTATCATTCAGGGAAAGAGGTAGCTTGTAGTGTAAAATCAATAGCTGCTTAAAATTCATTGCCAGGCAATCCATTTGCCCTTTATGTTGCTAACCTTTCACTTAAATATGCACCATATTAAGATTTCATTATATACAATGAATGTCACAACAGTTTGCCCACTATTTCCCTTGTTTGCATGGGTTAACTGCAAATCATTGTGCTTGTAATGTCTGAAAAATGACTTTGATTAACATTATGCAGGAAAAAAAGGGGGAAATATATGAGCCTGAGTGGCCTAATAGGTATTAAAAGGCACCACAGGATATGTATGATGTTTTAGATACAAAGGCCTTTCAACAGACTGGGTGGGCTGCATGTGTCTGACCCCAGTTATGAAAACACAGCGCAACACAAAAATAAAGTCTGTACACTGCTGCTCTACACTGCACCGCAATACTTTGTTGATGTAAGTCAGCGCAAATGCAAAATCATTACTGCGTGTAAAAACCATGTATGGGAACCTGTCTAAAAGGAAACAGCTTACTAAGAAAACTATTAACTTGTGATAAACATGTGTCATGTCTTTTCTTCAGGCACAGTGGTAATAAGTAGTAGAAATTTTCAAATTGTCCTTGCAAGAGTAGTTGGAAAGTGGTACCGTGAATGAAGTTTCCAGTGTGACTGAATACTTGGTCAACTAAGTAATATAAACAGTTAGCAGAGTTTTCCCTAAAAGTACACAGGAATACAGTACATGTGGATGAGATTGCGGTAAACAAATGACTACGTCAAAATGTAATCACCCAGTATGATGTATGGCATCAGGAAAGTGTTTCAAAATGTATGGATATGGGACAAGACTTGTGTATGATCAATGACACAGTATATTGTTTGATGTAATAATTTATTCACCCCATAAAGCTTTGATAAAACAATGTTGAAAAGCAATTTAAATTGAATTCATTTAAATGTCAATTCTCATGGTTAGGATTTTTCTATAATTGGCTATTTAATTAAAATAATTTTCATAGTCATTAATACAGCCGGCAACTTGTAGCGCACTGACGTGTTTTAATTACATGGTATTAACAAAATTGATATGCTTTAGAAAGCATGGTGAATAAGAAATAATTAGACCAATCATACATCATCCTCTTATGGACATTAAGTGTATCACAATATAATTGATGAACTTAAAAAACAAGAGAGATAAATAACTTTAATTGAACAGAGTTGGTGTACAGAGCTTGGAACAAAGAATCATACTCACGATGTATTATATTTCAGAGGCAATTCATTATCTGTAACATCACTTAGCTCTCTGTGCCCAGCACTCTCCCCTAACCTATGATTGCATGACATTTGAAAGCAGTGATACTGTGTAGTCTTTTAAAATGTCCTTTTACCTAGTCGGCATAAATCTTCCAACTGCTTTTCCGCATGGGCAAGTAAGGAGGGAGAGAGGAAGCTTCAGACATAAGAATCATTTAGATGCTTGGAATAAAGCACTTATTGATCATGAATATTTGTTTCTCCAAGGTTACACAGCCCTGACCCCATCTATCCTTAGACACCAGCCAACACAAACATGCCACTTGGGGTGAAGGAAGATGTCAGAGAGCACACATATCAATTTCTTTCTCTTTACAAATAACACTATAAGAAATTCTCTCATAAAGTAACTATTGAGTGTTAAATAACAGTTTCTCAGTTTCTGTATTCTTCTCGCCACAGCCTCTCTGTCGCAGTCCAAAATGTGACAGTCTATAGTAGAGCTGAAACGATTGGGCGATAATTACAGAAAATTAATCTGCATCAATTTTAATAATCGATTCATGTTTCAAGCCACTTTTTATGCAATAAACCCAAACATTATCTGATTGCAGCTTGTTTAATCAGATGATTTGCTTTTTTTTCTCTCTTTTATAACATTGCAAATTGAACCTCTTCGGGTTTTGGACCATTGGTTTGGCAATCCACCCTGGACTCTGGAAAATTCAGCGTTTTCAATTTTCTGACATTTTTTTAGACCAAACAACTAATCAGGAAAATCATCAGTGGATTAATCAATAATTAAAATATTCATTAGTTGCAGCCTTGGACTACAGAAAAATGCATTTCTGCTTTACATTTGGAATTCATATAGTTACTTACACTTATATGAACATGTAGTTTTATGGTCAGGTCAAGTCACCTGTGGTGTGAATGATAACTAAAACAATTCATGTTGACCGAACTGTCCAAAAAGAAGCATTGTACAAATAAAACAGTGACAATAAAGTTGTAACGGCTAGAAAAGGAATGCATATTTAAGAAGGAATCTAGGGAAGGAAGTTTCTGTAAGATGTACCTTTGAGGTTCTCAACTTATGTGAACAAACAATTTCTTCAGTAATGCCATTGCAGAATGATATAATTTAGTACCAGTGGCTATTTACACGTTTACACTTGAGTTAACCTAAATAGACATGCACTGTAAATAATAGAGATGCACATACACAATCTTCCACCTCCTGATATAACTGCTACCTGCAGGACTGGGATTCAGCTGCGTTAATAGAAAGCTCCTTCTCGCAAAGTATGTAAAATAACAGCTTTCTGGTAATGTAACTGCTCAAAGAGGAGCAAATGGAGCTCACTTCATTTTCAAAGAGCCAGCCTCACAGACAGTCCCACAATTAGAGTAGTCACGGCCCACATCCTACAGTACTTCATTTGCTGCCACGCAGCTTCCAATATAACTGGGGTGCAAGAAACAGAGAGATTTGTGGATATCTAAATTGCTAAAGCAGAAACCTGTATAAACAGCGGTAATTACCGGGCCATTGACAGTCTCTCAGTGTTGTGCTCATTCTGCCACAGCCGCAGTGATTAAAATGAATCCTCATCGACTTCTCCATTAAAGCGCTGGCAGGAGCGATCCCGTGACCTTTCCCCATTGATTGAACATAACAATCACAATTCAATTGTAATGCAAAGAGAACATTTGTTATAATGTACACGAGATGCATGAGCCATTTCCTGAGAGCGGGGAAGGGTAATCAATGGAGTGACTCTTGGCGTGATGCAAGGAGAATGAGGCTGTGTTTGCAGGCCCTAATTCATACAGCCTGCAGTGTATGATGGAAGGCAATGATATGCATGTAAACACTCTGATTTCTCTCTGCTCATCGTTCAATAGGATAACAACAAATCCTGATTTCTATATCCACATGCACTAACAGCCCAGCTCTGCTATGATTGGCAGTGATGTACATGTACACACAGCCTGATACACTTCTGATTCAATCTGAGATCAAAGTTTGATTCATGTATCATGTCACGTGGTGATATCTCTTCCAAATTATCTTTCAGAGAACAGCAACTGCTATCTTTCAAGTGGAGTGACGTAATGTAATATATGACTTCAGAGGCAACACTCTGGTAGAATTACTAAGCGGAAGACTGAGTACCTACAGTACATAAACCTATATACTACTGGAACAATCCACAACGCAGCCACACTGTATGTTCTCGTGATAGTGAGGCAAGGACAAGCTTGTAAAAGAGTAATTACTAATGATTAGCTAAACTCAAGCGAGAGAAACCACAACTTGAACAGTCCATGTGCCATAGAAAAGAAAAGCATGATAGGCATAACAACCCGTCACTGTTCAATCTCTCTCTAAAAGCTGCACTCGATCATGTCTTTCAAAAACTGTCTTATGAAAAGTGTATGCGAATGATGTCCTTAAGGGATTTCTTTTTAGAATCAGGAGATTATAGTTTACACGGACATTAAACAGATTAAACCAGCCAGCTCTCTAAAGGCAGTTTATCTAATGGAGAAAATGTGGTATGCTAATTGAGAAATTCCGATGGTAAAATTATATTTAAACCTCTCTCTCTCTCTCTCTCTCTCTCTCTCTGCTGGAGGATTTTAGTTTGGCTTGATGAAATCAAATGGCTAATCACAGCCATAAGCTGTGAGACGTTGGTTGAGTGAAACAGTGTTTGCCATGCTAAAAGGTAATTGTCTCAGAAAACTTCATCGATGACAGATTCAATTCCATTTAGTAAATGTTTAATAAATGCTGTACAAACAGGCAGGCCTATTTCGCTGTGCTTAGAAAACAAAGGGAAACTTTAATTGCTTTCATCATCCCTAGCTTTGACGTTGTTATTGGCCTTAAAAATAGCAGTTAACAGAAACTGTCCTGCAGAGGAAATTGAACCACATTTGGAGTATGATCCGTAATTAAGATAGGGGCATCCCGAGCAGCTAGGTCCAGGCAAACTGTTGTGACTAGGAAAAACATTCCAAGTCATACAAAGCTATTCAATTAACAGAAGGACCCAAGGAAAACAACCTCCCTATTATGTATCACTTACTTTAATCAGATTGAAAGAGATTGTATCCCTTTTTGAAAATCCCTTAACACAAACATGTTAATTAACAGATAGGAGGGTGGAAAGATGTATTTTTCATTAGAGAGTGAAATAATGTTCCCCTTTAACATCAAGGAAAATCAACTGCTTACTGCAGTTAAACCAGTCAGCGGTGTAAATTCCCTGCCAGCATTTTTATTTAAAACCTCATTAATGTGTTTCAACCCAGCATAGCTGTACCTTTAATCTGCACTAAAAGGAAATAATGCGTTTCCTGCTTTATTTACCAGCCTTACTTAACAAGTGTTCCTGTACAATTAGAATTGTTAATAGATCTGGAAACAAAAGGACTTTGAAGGTGGGAAAGTGCTGACATTATTTCACAGGGGAAAAACACTCTTGAGAAAAAAGATCTGCTGTAAATGTAGTTTCCTGGAACACAGGCACACTGCAATGTTGGTCTCTCTCATTAGAAATGCCATGCACAGGACATAAATCAAGGCCCGTAAAACATTTCATTGCCACACCACACTAAATTACACACTTGCTGGTTTGCCACACTGATTGTGTTTAAACATTGTAATTTTACTTTATTCCCATTAAATCTATGCAGAGTTTTACAATCCATAAACAGAGTATCTGTAATAAAAGTTAATAAATGTCAGAATTTGCATTTGGAAAAAAAAAACACCCTGCTACATTTTTTGCAAATATCAATCTATGAACCTTTCAACATTTCGTCAAACAAAATGCTAATTGTACCTTTAGGAATTTAGGAGACAAGTGACAAGAAATGAGATGCAATGTCCTTTAGAATCAGGAAATCAGCTAAGCTGGAATATATTAAGTGTGAGGCCAAAGTAAAGTGGAGGAGGACTGTTTTTCTAAAGGGTGAAAGACAGTGACAGGATATATATGTATGTAATAAATTGTAATAATACAGTTTTCTATATGTTCAGGTGTAATTTAATTGCACTCAATTGGTATGCACACCTTTTGACCCTTGTTTGTTATCCCACTGTGTTCTAGTTTTCCTCCTACCTCTGATAGTTATTGAATAATACAGTGTTGATATAAGATACACTAAATTATTTATGATAACGCTACAGATGAATATCTGAAAACTATATTATACTGTATAGAATGGCTACAATTGAATACAATATATCAACAGCATCTGGTTGACCTTTTGGTCACTGCATTTTGAGACATTAATCTGTCACCTTGAATCACTGCATATCAAGATCTATGAATTAGTGCACGAAATCTTATGCTACTTTGTGAACAAGGAGGAACCACCAACCGTACTTTTCATTTTCACCCATTTTTTCACTGTTTTGTTTTCTTTTACAGTTCAAACTATGTATCCACAGTTTTTTTAATTGGGGATATGCTTCTGCATGTAAGGTAACATGAAGCAGTATCTACACTTATTTGTTCTTGTAGGAGACGTAGGTTAAGTAAGCATAAACATGAATTACATTGTTCAAAATTAGTAGTATTACTGGTATCAGCACTGATACCAATCCAGTGTATTTTATCATTATGTAATTAACATGAACACCAAAAGACAAACTTCAAATTACTCTTTTATATACCAAGCTAAATTAACTCTGCACACTAGTCCAATAGCACCAACAGTCTGTAAAACATAGAAGAAATCAGTGATGTATAACCATTATCAATGTGTTGTAGCGCTCATGTTTATGTTTAGATATCATGATCACCATATGATACTGATATTATGGTGCATGATATGATACTAAAATTTTATATTATCAGTTAGTAGAAGAAGTCATTCTTCATTTTAGTATCCAAGTTGTAATACATCAAAAAGTCCTGGCAGGGCAGCACCATGTGCTATAATATCTCTCAGTTTGTAGTAGGTCACTATCCTCTGCTGACTTAATAAACTATGCATCCAACAACAATGATTATTCATGTCATTCTTCAAAGGTCCTTGAGAGGATCTCGATGCAGCAGCGATTCAACCTTTCGTATTAATTCAAGCTTGGCTAGGATTGTACCATCTGGGCCCTTGTACTTCATGATTAATGCCAGAGAGTTGATTCATATGTGCAATTGGAGTTTAATAAACAAGGATTTCAGAGTTAAATGGCACATACAAATGCTTGGGATGAACTCACTCATAGTATCTAATTTGTGTTCTTGGTAATAAAGCCCACTCATAATTGCTCACTACAATCATCTCCCAGATACACAAATACGGGGATTTTGTGATTAACATAATGTGTTTCTTCCAGAGAGGAAATAATCCTACAATTCTAAGATGCCTTCAGACATATGTACATAAGATTCTTTATTTGGCCCAAATTAACTTACTGCTGGTAGAGCATGATTAACACTGCTACAAAAAAATCATTACTGTTCACCACTGAACAGATTAAGCATCAACAAACTTTACTCTTTTAACAATGTTGTTTGTATTAAACATGGCTTTGCAAACAAAATTAACTTTGTAATTCTTGCTCACACTCTCTTAGTCTATTTCAATGTCATAGTACTTGCTGCAGACTTCATAAAAGGAAGGCATTAGGGCTACTGATAGCATCCCAATCTGACACAGAGGTACCACACAACAGTGACCTCTACAGGAAGACAGAACACATCAATTGTCGTCTCGTTCATGCTTACTGTGATACTTTTATATCTCTCTGCATGTCTCATGTTTTTAGGTCATGAACTCCAAAAATGGAGGAATTAAGCCTTCAATTTACCAGATTGTGTTCTACGAGAGATGGGTCTTTGTTATTAATAAAGTATTAGATTTTATTTTATTTATCATGTAATCAAAAACCAAAGTGTGAGATGCCCTCACTGTTTATGGTGTAAGATAAAATATATTCTTCATTTACCTTGGTATCCCATTTAGATCGGGCACAAGAAGGACCAACTTGGCATATAAAAACACTTTGCATGTAATCTTAATTTAACGTAAGATTTTACTTTTAAATACTGTGTGGTTGTTGTCCTAGTTTCACATAAAAGAGCCGATCAAGATGCAGAGAGACATTATGGCAAGGTGTAATGCAAACAGGTGAGGCTGCTGCATATCAACAAGTAATGCCCTCACACACCCCAACCCCTCTGCTTTTAGTCGAAGACAAAGAACAGTGCAGAGCAGTGTCTTTAGTGGGGTAGAGAAGGAATGGGAGGGTGCCAAGCCACGCAGACCACAGCCAAGTGCAGGATCACAGAGGAGGAATGAATGATGCTTAGATAAGGGACAAAGTAAAGAGGGCAGACCAAACAGGAAAACTAAGAAGGGAGAATGTGCGGGGCGTTGCCTGCCTGAGCAGGAAAATGTGCTGATATGAATATGTTTTTTTTTTTGTTTTGTTTTTTTTTGTGTTGTATAATGTGTGTGTGTGTGTTCTTTATCTAAAGAAGAAATCACAGTTTCAGTTTATACATATGCAACCAGGACACAACTATGGACAGTGCAAACCTCTTCCAATGCTATCATATAAATTTGAAATTATTTTATGAAATTGTAAACAAATCCTCTCAGGTTTTAGAACTGGTTTACAGATAACATAAGACAGTCTTGTATCAGGAAATCCTACACTGAGAGGACTACCAGAATGTAATCCTTCTCTCCTTGGCGGAGGGCCCATCTGTCTGCCAAATTTCGCACAAATCTGTTGAGGTTTTTTTCAGATATCTTGCTGACAGATAGGCAGAGAAATGAACTAAGTAGACGGAAACATGTAACTTCTTCAGTGGAGGCAATAAATCTGCGCAGCACTTTTACTGCAGTGCAATGTATCTGTAACAGATTTGTGACGTGGTAATGGATACTTTCATTAGTCATAAATTGAATGCCACCGACGAGCAACACGTTTGACACTTGAAAGTGTGATGTGTAGAGGTAACGATTCTTGAGCTAATGTACTCATGGCACAATTGCAGACCTTACAATGCAAAATTAGTTATTGAGAATAGGGCCAGGATGAAAAAAAAGGAAGGGTAATCTGCCTCTTCTCCCACACAAGGGACCAGGAGAACACAGGCTATGTTGTACCCCCCTTTCCTTTTTACCCGAGTTCTCCTTTATGTATTCAAATTCACTTCAGCAGCATAAAATTCTCCCAAGAGACAGCATTGTCCTCCTGCTTGTCCCTTGGGCTTCCCATCTCTCAGTAACATCTCTTCGCTCCACACAATTTAGCCCTACACCTAACAGATAGACTTTTTCCACAGTACCCTTGTTTTAAATAGTTCAATTCAATTTAATGAAAATTAATTAAAATGCTTTTAACAGGCACTGCTGAATGCATAGAATGTTTAAAGGCTTTGTGCAAATTACTTCGGTTTTCAGTTTTTTTAGTAGGACAGTCTGAAACAAATGCACTGAATAGCCTTTCACTGGTTTTACTCCCTGAATAATAATCTCTGTTGTGTTATTATGTGTGAAAATAAAGGGTACACACATTTTTCCCTCTCTCTGTCTCGTTGCATTCAGGAAACTTAGAATAGCAAATTTTACACTGATGGCTGAGTTGCAATTGCAGTTACAAATGTACGAACACTATACTTTCATAATAACGCGGTCCA
Source organism: Scortum barcoo (assembly GCA_023238725.1). Classification (NCBI taxonomy): domain Eukaryota; kingdom Metazoa; phylum Chordata; class Actinopteri; order Centrarchiformes; family Terapontidae; genus Scortum; species Scortum barcoo. The sequence continues at coordinate 38,838 of JAKKUS010000163.1, forward strand.
AATGCTTCAAAAGACGCGTAGGTCTGCTCTAGTGAACTTGAATGTGTGGTCCTTGGTGCATAAAGTAAGCATAAGGCCAACTCTATAGCAATGAGGCTTTGCTGAATGAAATGAAAAGCCTAAGGCATCAGAGTTAATACATTAACACAGGGGAGGACTAACAGACAAAAATACTAAGAAGTGGATAGGAACAAATGATAGAGAACAGTACTGAAATAATAATGAGTCAGGCTTCTATTTTGACACGTCTTCCACACTGAAGTGGTGATCGTCAGTTACGGTTTAAAGGTGTGGATCTGTAATGTTTTAGGTAAAAACAAATGAATATAAAATGGCGGTGTGGACATATCTCTTTGATATTACGAAGGGCTCTGCCAGAGGCTCTCGCCACATAAAAATCATCACATAAAGCACTTTAGTGGGAGCGATTCCAAAGTATCACAATATTATCATATCTATTCACTGCTAGCATGATGCAAATAGGCTCAATGGCATGCTTGCCTCGACAAAACTCTCCCACCGGGTTCTAATAAAACAGTACAATTTCCCACTCTCCATTCTCCCTCAGAAACGTACCAGTCTGCAGTCCTGTGATCTGCCACAGACAAAATGAGACACAGCAGCTACAACAGAACTGAGACACAGTCAGAGTATTCCCTGCGCTCCTTGAATAGATAATGCTTTTCCTTCACATTCCTTTATTCTTTCAAAAAGAATGCATCAGAGGCCAAATATTAATTCTTCTCGTCATATGGAGGAGCTACGCAAGTGGCATACTAGGATGGGTTTTTGAATGATTAAGGGAACACATAAAGGGTTTCTTGTGGCGCTTTGAACTTTCTGCAGAGTTCTGAGAACTCTCCACTTATTCCCCACTCTGCAGGAGACTTGATGTTAAAAGACAACATTAATGAAAGCTCTGTAACAGGTAGAGACAGAGGGATTAATGCAATCTAAACACAGCAAGCCTCTCAGAACTGGCTCTGGCTCGCAGGTGAATGGGGAACCACTTTTCCTCACTTTTCCTCTGTCCTCCCACCATGAATCTCCTTTAAAGAAATGCCAATAGATCTTATTGCCCGATTCTCTATTCCCCCCCCCTCCCCAGGCCCATGAAGATGCACGTGTGGGGGAATCACTTCAAGGAATGACATTGACTGGGGATGTGCTGACTTGCACCACTGTTTGTCTTTTGATGTGAGAGATCAAATCAATGTACACGGCGCTCTCCGAGCAATGTGCAGGCAGATTAGCATTAGCCCGAAGGTGCCTGCTTGCCCTCAATCATTAGCGTTTACGTCTGACTCTCCAAATAATCAGGATTTACTCAGTGCTGTTGTGTGCTCTTGTGTGCTGCATTGATAGGTGCAAAAAAACCAAAAAAAAAAAAACAGCATAACATTTAAGATGGAGGGTAATGTAAGGCTGTCATAATGAGACTAACACCTACATAAGCCATAGACACTGCCTGACACTGACATTTGTTATTGGTGTGAGCTGCGTTATTTGTCACTGGTCTGGTGTGCGATGGTGCCTTCACATGGAAAATACCACGATGAGATCTCCTGAGTGCTTAAGTCAGATGGATTGAATGCTCTTGAACACTGATAAAGGTTGATTTCAGGTTGCGCCAACATTATTGTGGGCAAACTAATGCAGAATAATTGTCATATTTTGTCCTGTCAAAACCCCAAACAATGACATTTTTAACGCTCTAAAGTTTGCCTTTACGTCACAAGTGAGAAATTAGCACATTGAGTACATTTTGACTCATTGTGTCTGTGCATTTTCTGACAAATGCATATCCTAACCATCCTGTTAGTGTTAAAACATTAGAGTACTCAAACAATAATTGTGTAAAGAAACTATTAGGGGTGCAACTTTAAGATTAAATAAGGCATAAGGATCTTGGCAGTGCATGTCTGCCACATTTGAATTCATACTGTTTGCCTGTAACTTCATGCTAATGATCAAAGTTGAGGGGGGGATTCTCCTGAGTGCAAGTTATGAAGATGAGATGAGGAGAGAGAGGGAATGGGAGAGGGAGAGAGAAACTGCTTTGCTGCCCTGCTTTGAACACTTTTACACTTTCCAACAAGCTTTGTTTTTTAATTGGCTGAAATTAATCTTAGGGATGTAGATGCCTGATTTGCATTCATTAAAACCCAACGAAAAGAAGTCATGCTTAATTCCAATCAAATTTGCTTAATTATGCATGGCGAGATATTCCCAAATGAGCTGTGGATTTTTGTTAGACCCTTTTTTTGTTTCCTATAGCAAATAAAATGTAATGAAGCTGTCTTTTTGTGTTTTACTGAATGTTGAGGAGCATACAAGGAGCACCTTGAGCCTGGGCTGAAAACAATATTACTGCTAAAGTAATTATAAGAATCTGCATTTTTCATTGTTAATTGTGGATGTCAGCATCATTAATTTTAATTTACGGCAGGCAATAAAATTAAGAATACTTTGTGCTGATGTTTTAAATCATGCCTGTGAAGGGGACACATAATGCAACTTAAATCTCAAGTAGATATTGATTGGGGTGGATGGTCTTTTCTATGAATCTTAAATAGGCAGACGCTGGGAATCTGCTTGAGACTTCACTTTTACGAGTTAACTCCAGCATCAGATAGCACGAGTGCAATACAATTAAAGAAGTGTCAGTTTATGCACACACGCATATGTGCGCGTGCTCACACACACTTAATCAGCAAACTGCATAACAACGAAATGATGTTGAACCAGATAAGAGTCATAAAGGAGCAAATGCAATACAATATAATCTAACCATGACTAACTTCTTTATGAAGAGTTTAGAATGAGAACGTGCCCACATAAAATAAAATAAATTCGCTACCTTTTTCGGGGCAGTAGTCCTAGTTTTGACATTCTGACAGTCATATTAATTAGATTGTCTGATGTTGTAAGGTTGTTTGTACTGACAGAATGAAAGCAGAATGGAAGAGTCTGAGGTGTGGTACTGTACTGTACATGGTCTATGGGGGATGACATTATGTGTTTCTGCTCCAACACTTGATTTATAGCTTCATTTGGACCGCGCTTGTACGAAACACATCCTGCTGCTGCAGGAGCTTTAGTGCATTGTAGTCTGAAAACAAAGGAAGAATAAAATTGATCTTTCTGGACACACACAAAATCAATGAATGGCTATTTCCTGTTCCATGGCATGTTAGTCCAACTGACTTGCTCAATCCTTGAACTTTCCTTGTGTCCTCATTGCTGGAGTGGAAAGGTCTGCAGAGTTCAGTGGAAACTTAGAATGATGTCATTTCGGATGCTTTGGATCAGACAATTTTTGTTTTCCCTTTCAAGCTTGACCCCTAAGAGGAAGATATCAAAAGGGACTTTGGGTTCATATCTATGCCACTATTTGCTTGTTATTACTGACAAGCTTATTCCATGTTTTAAATTTATATTATGTTGACTTTTGTGGTAGCTTACTTTTCTATGATAGTATATCACAGGGAAAGGGGAAAAAATAAGACCTTACTCAAACCGTATGTTTTGAAATGTTGGGACAGATTTTCTTAAATTCCACATGCTTGACTATTATTCCAGAGGAATGTGTTTGTACCTGTTGTACAATGCATTCTGTTCTCTAACAAGGTGATTGTGTTTCCAACACAAAAAGACTCTACAGTGATGTTCAATTGTTCTCTTTCAGGCTGGCTGTTAGCCAGCGGCTCCTTCATGACACATGGAGCTGGTACACTATCAGCTCCCCTCTCCTCTTCCTGTCTGCTTTCCTGGCGGTGACTGAAGCAAGTCACTCTAATGCAACAATGATGGTGATTTCACTCTGCTTATCGAAGCGAGTAAGTACTTAAGCAGCTGCTTGTACTTTGATCCAATTTACTTCCTGAATGTGTGCTTCCTCATGCACAGTAAACAGGCCTGCCTGAGTTGTCATTAGTTCAAAGCAAAGGCAAATAGTTCACATGATTATTGTTTGCTCATTTTTTGTTCTGCTTTGTACAGTAGCTCTGTTAACAGAAGTGAGTTAACTTTAGTGACAGGCCCTCTCCATATGGGGCATATTTCAGGTATCAATTTGTACTTTATGGCAATGGCTGTAATTCAATATTGCCAGTGGAGCTCTGGAGGTTGAATGGAGAAGCCATAAGTTGAATACCGCAACCTTTAACATCATTGTGTGCTTGACTCATCCCCAAGGACAGGACAGATAAAAGATGATCAGTAAGGAAATTGATAGCACTGATTTAATAAACATCCTCGAAATGATCTCTGTGACCTGCAGGTAGCGCGGCAGTCACTCGTACTTCGCCTGGGTTAAAGAATCAAGTGAGATGATTCATTTGAGTGACTGAGGTAGTTGAGTTTGATGGATCATTCCTAAAAGCATCATTGCTAATCTTCAGCTCCTCTTTTTTAGGTTATTCACAGATCAGTGAGTTTTCCGGCTAATCCTGGACCTGACGCTGCTCTTGTCTGTGTACATGGTATTCATCATACTCTGACAGGGAGAGTCCTTCAGACGACAAATAACCTTCAGAGAGGGGAGGCAGGCAAGCAGTAGGTGTGCAGTTATTTTGGATACATTTCACAGTGGAGTAGGAAAGCAGCATGGGGAGATGTATGGTGTCCTTGTTGGGTGCGGAGAGATGGACCCCTCTCCGTTTCCTAGCATAATCATTCTGAGCCTCAGCCATGCCTTCGACAACTCAATCAGACAGCCCTCTACCTGTAAAGTGGCTGGGTTGATTTGATTGCCATTTTTATTGGATCCCGGTCACATAAATCAAACCAATGGGGACGGCTGTACAGACGTGACCACTCGTCATTCGCTAGTAGCCTTGGAAACATTGTTTCGGGGGCCGCGTGGCTGTCATCGGAGGTAAATCAGGGGTCTGAAGTTTCTTTCCTCCAACACAGGAGCATGGAGTTAAATCATCTTGAAAATTGATGTCACTGTGCCCAAGTGTTTTCACCTATCCCTTGGATAGAGTCCCATCAACTGGTGACAATGTCAGCACTTTTACCCTTCTCTCAAAAAAGGATGTTTCCTGTCCTCAGGCCTGGAGGCCTGCTGTGGCTGATAAGAGCCGTTAAAGTTTTGACCCTTTTTGATAACTGATTTTTGTCAGCTTGTTTAAAATATAACAAATGTTTTGCTGCTAACCCAAACAACTACAAATTTTAAAGCTTAACGGGCAAATAAACCTTTAAACCTGTAGTAAATTTGTTGCCAATTGCTGATTTATATCTTGACGCAGCTGCAATCAGAACAACTAAGTCTGACGGTAACATTTATTTGTGTTGTGAGTAACGTATCCTCCAAATAGTCATCCTCTATTCTGGTAAACTCAGAGACCCTGCCTTTGAAACTTAATACATTGTTCATCGCTTAGCACTGTCTGGTGAGCTTTTTGATTCAGTGTGAACTGATTAAGTCTATCATGTCCACCAGCGCTTACAGTGGGAACATATTAGATTAAATACAGGTAGCTAATTTCCTCCTCTGCATGGGTGAGTGGGAGTATGAATGAAAGTGATGTAAAATTAATTTAGACCTCTAAAATTTTGATCACGCCGAGGCTATTTTGGTTCTCATGATGACAAGTAATAGGAGGTTGTTGCTTTCTAACCTCACAATATTAACACGTTTGCCTATAGGGCTTTCAGGATCAATTTCATTCAGCATAAATATCACTTGATCTGTAAAACAAATTAGAAATAATAAAAGCAATAAAAATGCACCCAAGCTCTATTGAGATGTCCCTCCTAGCCATGTGTCAAGACTGAAGACATTAATGATACACGGAGGAGAGAAAATTACCATCTAGGATACGTCCGAACCAGTAAACTGGTAAACAAGCTGGCCGTTAGGAGTGGGGATGATTTGAATCAACAAGGGTGAACAGATATGGATACTCGGCGCATTAGTGTTAATAGGAATAGATTATGGAGGGATTTCGTGGAGTGACCTTCAGTGCACTAATTGAAATAGTATTCCGAGTCAGCAGTGGAGTAATCAACTTAAACACAGAATCATAAATCATCATGAATAGCGCTGTCACAACCAAGCCATTAGCCTCGTGGTTTTTCCCCAGCAACCTCATGAAAATATCTGCCACACCGATCCGTAGGTTAATAGGAACAGAAATGGCATTTAGAGTCTATTTGGATCAAATGTACTGTGAGCTTGAAAGTAGAACTTTGCTAATTTGCAGGTAATGTGAATTGATGTAGTAAGGGTTGTAGATAGTTCAGGCAACGAGTCAACACAATAACTCGCAGGGACGCAAGAACTTACCGAAGCCTCGGTCCTAATACTGCTTTGTGACATGGCTTCTCTCAACTCTATGTGACCGTGGGGCCCAGTCGTGGCTAGATACGTTATCAGGCAGGGGTTAGGTAATCATGTTGGCTTTGTTGTGACCTTTGTCTTTTGTTATTAATTATGGCTGACAAAAGCGCAATAAATTCTGGGACCTTAGAGCTGCGCTTCCTCTCTCGGAGAATGTGCAGGGAGCAACTTGGGTGATCATCGCACAATCCACAACAACCCTGTGTGTGTGTGTGTGTGACATTGCAGGCTGTTAGGAACTGCACACTTTATTAGGTCTACGCCACATAATGCAAGTTTATTTACTTATTATCACTTAACGTCACATTTATTTCAAGTATCAATACAGAGTGCTTTGTCAAAGTTTACAACATCTATATCAATATCAACAAGTGCTCTCGCAGTAAATAGCTTTTTAATTGCAACTAAAGTGAACGAATTAGATTCTAAACAGTCGGTTAGTGTCAGTAAAATGTCTTTCACACAACAATACCCAGCAAACTTGTCAAAAATGCTGATAAGAGGGCCGATCCTGAGCGCTTACACGGCATTAATCAAATAGCAGGTCTAATTAAAAGCGCTTTAAACAAAGCTTTTTTTCTAAATGTTGCTCAGGTATGGCAATAATTTTTGATCAGCCAAGCCTGGAAGACAAATAATTAGAACTGCCACAGCGGCCTGATGAGTGATGTCAGCATCTCCGAGTGACCTTCCCCTGCTAATTAATTTTCATTCCAGGGAAAAAAGACCCCGTTTTGCACATTATTAATTGAGTTCATGAAAAGATGCACCTGATTAATTTTTGTTGATAATACTTGTCATTCTGGCCGCCGTTCGTAATCATTTTATGGGTTTTCATCTTAGTGTTTTTCAAAGTTGATCTAAGTCATCTTTACTGGAGATTAATTTGTCCAAAGTAGAGCTGCCCTGTCCCAACAGACAGCAGAGCCTCAGTCTATCTCACTTAGATGCCTGGAAAACACATGGTTTCTCTTTATCAGCATTTGTTTATTCATATTTACCCATACACATTTATAGTGGCCACACTCTGGGAGTAAGTGAGAATAATTAACCTTCCCAATTAATAATTAACTTTTATCACCAAACCATGTCATGTATGTATAAAAATGTCACTACCACACTAAATTCAAGTTAAGCAGCTTTGTAAAACAAAGTTGTGGCATCAAAAGCATTGAAGACAAAATCCAGTAGGCCTATAGCAGGATGTTTTATACATGTCACGTAATAAATAGATTAATGTATGCATCGCAAAAGAAAATGCATTGAAAAACTAACAAGATAATAACAAGAATGGTACAAATGAACAAATGATAAGACTGCCTCCATGCATGTGTTGTTGCTGATACTATATGTATAATATTTCTGTGAAGGTTGTCAGTCATCCTAGGTCATGGTAATTTCTAAGACTGGGACTAATATTATTATTACAGGTGATGCAAAAATTATAGAAAATTTTCGGAGGCATCACCATACTCTTCATTGGTCAATCTGTCTCTCAAGCCCCTTATATATATATTATAATGAAGACAAATAAAAAAAAAATTGTGAACCTAGCTGTACATCCAGACTGTAAATGGCATAGTTTAAAAAACATGCAAGTGTAGGTGAAAATACAATCCAAGAAGCCTGATTTGACTGATGGACTGAGAAGTCTGAAGGCTTACCAGACACCAACACACTACATGTGATTGCTGAACGATTTTGCATTGTGTTGTGGTGAGAGCTGGTTCAACTTTACTGGTAAGATGACCTCGTATTTTTCTGCTGTGCCAACAAAGTGGCCTCATTCTGGCTGGTAATATGATGGAGTTCAAGAGGGAGCCAGCATTGGGTAAAACTGATGTGCTGGTGCGGTCTACATGGCTTTTTCCCAAAAGCTGGCAGCAGCCTCCATTTCTACCATCTTATTTGTCAAAGAGTCAGCAAAGATTCTTCTACAGGAAACAATAAACGTGTATGACAGCGGGGTTGGAGTTTGATAGCTGACTGAAAACAGTATTAAATCCGCAGTGTTACTTTTTAAAGTTAATAACTGTGAACTTATTTTATCTGCTAACGTGCGTTACCTTGACTTGAGGTCGCGCTTCTAACATCTTGCCAACATTCTCGAGCCAGGAGGAGTGGACGGACTGTGCTGCAGCTGCTTTGCACAGATCATCCAAACGCTGCAGATTTAAAGCATGTTATCTCATTAGGTTGTTAGTATTGCCCATATCACACACAACAAAACTTTAATGCACATACACATAGCATTATATTTTCATTCACTTTTCTGAAGTGGAAGTTACTTAGGCAAAAAAGCAAAGGGTCTAGGATCTTTATATATGCTCGTGACTGTCACTTTCAATAACTTTAAATTTTGACAAACTTTCTGTAGACCCTGAAATCACTCACTTTTCTCATGGCAGAGGAGCACCTGTGATGTTGCGAAGGAGTTGATGGTAAGGTTGTGTCACCTCATGCAACGAAAATCACCCAATAAAGTATAATGATCCGTAAAGGTGAATCAACACCTCTCTGACACCATCTCAACAAATAAAATTAATATTTTAAGTTTAAATTAGGATTTATGACGGGCCGGCACTATACCATAGATGGATTATATTGACTGTAAAATGTTCAGAACATAAAATGCGTTTATCTAAATTTGGCCAGTGTTTAATCGCATCATCTTTGCATCTTGACCACACTAAAACTATTGATTTTATTGTGACATATGTAATCTGTGCCGTTCTCAGACATTGGTGTGATGCTGCCTTTTCTGAATCTGTGATGATGAACAGGATCAAATGGTGAAGACACGTATACAGTAATCATCATCCACATACCATAAAGTTTCAAAATCGTGGCATGGCCAGTCCTCCATAAGCATTATGCAGCGTACTTTTTCCCCCCTTTCTATTGAGGGTGTTGTAATCATCAGTTTTTATTTCTTTCACCAAACCATGAGTGTTAAAGTTCCTCTTCGTGGAAGTCAAACAGGACATAGGCCATCACCTGAAAAAAAACAAAAAAAACAATGCTATATTAGGGTTTACAATATTCAACGCCTTGCATTACTCAAGTTTAAAAACTTAATGAACTTATAAAAGTGCCAGCAGCCTTGCCTAATAAAGTATTAACTTACATAAAGTATCAGCACTTTCACAGAATATTAGTTTAGCTTCATCCACCCAGTAGTACCTATATGTGCAACACAGTTGTCTCTTAAGTTAGCTGGAGGCTAACTGGGGCCTTTAGCTAACATTACACTAACACTAAACTAACATTTTTAACCGCACTAGCTTCACTTTAACATTTACCAAGTTATCGCTATCTTAGCTAACTAAAGCTGTTTCTCCGCGTTTTGGTGGCAGCTGTAGTGGCCATGTTTTCACGCTGTTGTCTGTTTTTTCACCTGTCAATAGCCACCTGTCAATAAATCATCTCTCCACGCAGACTGACGCGCATCCTCTCCGCCGGAAAGGCCGCCGGAGCCGCGCGCAGGAGGAGAGCCACGTGCTGTTTCCTCTTTAGACTGACGAGAGAGTGCTAACTGAGATCGAAATAAAGGTCAGCAAACACACAGGGACTCTACCTGGTACAGCATCCTGGGCGTCACTTAGTTTAATATGTCATCATTACAAATACGGCAGACTGTTTGGACCGTGTGTTAAATTTAAGTGTATTATTTAACCCCAAAATACAGCGAACAATACATCAAACCTGTTTCTGTCTTTACTACAGCTGAAATAATTAGTCAATTAATCAATTAGTCGATCAACAGAAAACTAATCTGCAATAGTTCTGATAGCCAACTAATTGTTTGTCATTTGTCCAGCAAAAATCAGAAAGAAAGAAAAAAAAGGTTCTCAAATGTGAAAATGTGCTACTTTTCTTGGTCTTGCATTATAATAAATTATTACTTTTGGGAAATAGCTATTGGTAAGATTTTTGATGAGGTCATCACCTATTATGATTGATTTTTCTCTGTTTCCTAATGTTTTGTAGACCGAATAATGAATCAATTAATGGAGAACATAATCTACTCCATAACCAGTACCTTGGCCACTGCCAAGTTATTTAATTTACAAAATCTACTATGGTGAAAGAACACGCACAGAATACTTTATACAGTGTGGCTAAACAGGAATTATACCATATTATAGTAAATTAGAGAAATATTGCCTTGATGAAAGTATGAATGAAAGTAATCATACAAAAAAAGGGTTTTACAGATTTCTATTCTTGGATCTCTACAGCTGGTGAAGTACAGGAAAACTTTGCAATAGTACACAATTCAGAATATTTCTTTGACATTTTGCAAAGATAGATTTTACTATATAAACTGTAGTACAGATCTGAGTGTAACTTAAGGGTTCATTCAACAAATCAAGCATTTTATGCTCATCGTCTTTTAGAAATAGCTAAACTATAACTCATTTTTAGGATTAGGGTTAGGAGGAGGAGTCCTTGTTTGTATGTCTTAAGCTTTGTTGAGCGTTCACTTGTGTATTTTGAGTTAGCTTTCAGGGATTTTTCATTTGTCATTTTATTGTGTTGCATGCTTTTTTATGTTTAGAAACAGAAACCTCAACAATAGTTGCAGGGCTTTTTTTTCCCATCTTCTTGTTCTTAATGGAAAATACCTTTACAGCCTCAAAAGCCTGCTATTGTATGATAAGCTACAAATGTAGAGAGGTGTCTGAAAATCCATTTAGAATTAATAATACCAAAACCATTCCGGTTAATGAAAAAGTGTAATTTATCTGAAGAGGCTCAGAGTTGTCTTTGAAATGCAAGATGTCACTGAGCCGGTATAAATGCAGGCTTTAATGGATACATTGACAGTGCTGCGGTATTGTTCTTGACTGTAGAAAATGATGTGAATAGCTCTGCTTGTCATTGTTGTGAAACTATTAATAGATCTGTAATTATGGTGGGCAAATTGTTGATTTTTTTTTTCCTCTGTGGTATTTGATATGCTCAGCACAATGAGGAGATGAATTAGGACTAATAAACAGGTCTCATGATTCTGTCTCTAATTGGAGGATCATTATATCTCTTCCACAGAGATGCCCACAGCTAAAGCCTTTAACAGCACTATTTCAAACAGGACACAAAGGCCTTAATGAATACTCCTGTGACTTCGCACCATCTCTCACAAAGGGAAGCACATATTCTGTTTTTATCTTACACATAGTTTCCTGTAATTGTTGGATTGAGGTGCAAGATCAAGCCTGCTTCCCTTGGAAATCACAAGAATTATACTGAGGTTGTATTCAGGTTAAAGAGCTAAAAGATCATTTGAAGATGTGTTAGCAACTTAAGATGGCATATATATATATATATATATATATATATATATATATATATATATATATATATATTTATTTATTTAAAGACAGACAGACAGACAGACATAGTTAGAAATCTGCTATGATGATTTCAAATGTTTTACAATGTCTTAACATGCATTACCATTACAACACAATAACGAAAATAAGGAGAGCAAATGTAATGCATGCTCAGGGAATGTGTTGAAATCTCTGGGTGCCATTTGCTCCCATCAGTGTAGCTGATAGAGTCATTAGAGAGCTGCTGCAGCTCGGCTCTGGGGTCTCTCTCCTGCAAATGGCCCTGTTGGATGGGTGAGCAACCTTCACATGGCTCCGTGGCCTCACAGCACTTCACTAAAGCTAATAGGTCATAGCTGCAGAGATGGGTGACAAAAGCATGAGTGTTAACAATGGATAATGTGAGAATGGATTGCAGTTATCTGGTGCTTTCTCCGCCTCACGATTCAAAGTGTTTGACATTGCATCAAGTGAATTTCAAGTGTGAGTCAGATTGTTTTTTTTGTCTGACTGCAATGACAGCAAGGTTTGGGAATTTTCACATTACACGTGTGACCTCCATGCTAATGGAGGAGCCTCGTCTTTATCTACTAGTGGCTAACGTGATCACCCTTGGACGGCTGGAAAACCAAAAGTGCTGAAATCGCCTAAATGATGAGCTGAAGGATCTGTGGGTTTTTGCATATCACACCTCCTCTATGGCTTTAAGAAAAAGGGTGAAAGAGGTCAGCGCAATATGCATATAATTTGGGGTTACATTCGAAGTTTGGGTTTTAAGCTTCTTGATGAAAGACAGCTATGAATAAATGTAATCTTTTCTCTCACATATGGTCATTTGCTGAGGGCTAGGGAAAAAAGTCTTTGTATGCGCTTTCACTATTAATAGTCCTTATTACAGTTCCTTGAGGTTCATTGTCCTTCTGAAACACCCTAAATGACTGAGCAATGTCACTCATTTCAGATATTTATTTACACAAGTAAGGTTATCACAGATTTGAATTATCCATCATACAATCACAAAACACTATTGTTACTGTCATGTTTTATGCCCTCAGTTTGTCACGGATTAATGTATGGGAAAAGTTTAGGCCACACCGGAGAGGAACTTATTTGTTGAGCAAGGGAAAATACAACGAGACGAGGGCAGACTGTCAAAGGCCCGAACACCATTCATCTCCTAACCTGTTCAAGGTGTGCCTGGTTGATGTCCTCCTCCTTTGGTGGGGAACATATGTCCACAGCAGCTGTGCCACTGTGAATAGGCAGTGATTGTGTGCGAGCTAACTGCATTCCTGGGAGCCAGGCCAAGTCTGAGTGGAGTGAGCTGTCCCATTTTTGATACAAGCGTCTCCTACATTCCACCTGATTTACATGTCTCTTTTTCCACCAAACTGGAAGCCGTTCACTCTGGCCAAAATAGCGCCTGACTTAGGGGATCTCTTTTTCAGCGCAAAGATGCTGAAGAGGTGATCCTGAGACATATTTCACATAAAGTGCTGAATGTGACTTGAACAGGTGTGTAACCGTATCTTCTCAGTGACACAGTTTTCAAGCTCTAAAGGTTCTAGTTGTAAGACCCTTGTACTAATGATGTATGATAGAAGTTTGACACACGCTAGATTGTACAGTCAGGCAAAGCTATTTCTGTGGAATAGCTATAGATTGATTTTTTATTAATAATATTTTTATACGTTTTCAAAAGTTTTGCACAGGTTATGACCAGATAAAGCAGGTGGCAAGGATGGTACCTCACTGACACAGCACTTACATAACTCCCAAATAATTGCATGAAAATAATCAGAGCGAGGCGACTCTCAGTACTTCATCCTTGGATCCAATCATTATCTTCAAATATGGCATTCATCTCCTCTACAATAAACTCAAACACCTGTAATTGTTATCAGACACTTGCACGGGAAGCCGGGGCCTGTAAAGGCAATCTAAATGTAAACATTAAAAGGCAGTTGCGAAATGGAAATCTCATTTCTGCGTGGGCTGCTGTCCGATCACAAACAAACAATAGACATCTGCAATATTTCTCTGTCCTATCACAGACCCCCATCCCACAAGGAACAAGGTCAACAGAAGAGCTCTGAATGGGACGGTGATCCCAAAATAACAATCCCAAGCACCAACAACCCCCCCACCCGTCTCTCTTAAACAACACAATCACACAATCAAAGCCCTACTGCCTTTCCCTCATTGTTTAATTTCTGCTGGCTATCTTAGATATCTCTGCGGCTGTTCTTATCTTTGACCTTCAGCTTGTTGCTTTGTCGTCGCCCCCCACCACCACCTCCCCTTCCACCCACCTACCTGCTCCCACCCCCACACCAGTGTGCTGCGACCTTCAGAGGGGTGTCATTACTCCCTGACCCATTTGACGATCCCCTCATGTGGAATGTGCATATGCCGAATCGCTGCGGATCTGCACAGTATGGGGTGAGGTGAAGTACTTACAGAAATATGACTTGACACGCTTTATCAAATGGGGAAAGATGAAGACGAAACAGCTGCTGGTGCTGTCGTAAGCAATCTGGCCGTGATTGAATAAAAGTGTCAGGAAAAGGGCCGCTTGATGGTCTTTTGTTCTCCCCCATCCAGCTTGATGTTAGTTTGAGCTGTCAGGAGGGAATCACAGCTGGGTGATTTATCAATACTTGGAGTGACCTTGCAGCCACACTGCTGTGTGTATGTATGGTGTCTGTGTGTGTGTGTGTGTGTGTGTGTGTGTGTGTGCGTGCGTGCGTTTGCGCACACGCTCGTTTCTGTGTGAGGCTCTCGTGGATTAAAAAGACACAAAGTGGAATATTTTCAAAATAGTTGGCACACATAGACAAAGACTTGGCTTGACTTGGAACAAAACTCTCTCTTCTCTTAGACACAGTAAGTGGATTGTTCTGCCAACACGATAAGGGTATTTTTCTCAACATCAGAGCACTCAAAGTACCACCAGCAAAATGTTTGGGAGAAGTGTGTCTCTTTTAACTAACGCCGCTTTTGAACAGGTTTTTTCCCCTAAATCTCTTTACTATTTTTTCCCTAACCTGACCACTCTGTCTCTTCACCTCAGTACTTTCTTTGAGATGTACTTGGACAGCCTGTTTTCACAGCAGCCATTGACTGTCTCTGTTGTGATTAAGCAGATGTTTTATTGCAGACTGGAACAGTCATTACTGCCATAAACCCATCTGTGGGATTGCTTTTTATGCAAATTTACAAAGCATCTGCATAAATAAAGTTCTAATTAATACCTTTCTGCAAACCTCTGCGCTCTTTGATTCCTAAGTGTTCGTAATTGTGTACAAGCAGGTAGAAAGTACAAATCAATGCTCGCAACATGAGAGGGTTTTGTTCTCCATGTACACCATTTGTTTTTATAACCATTTTTTTATAACTCTTTTAGTAGAACTGTGAATGCAAAATAAATGTTGTCTGGCAGTATTTTACACCTTTAAAGATTTTTGAAAGCACGCTGCTCAGCTGTTATTTAAAGATATATTTGTATATAATTAGATTTTGACAACCCAGCATGGTTAATTATTGACAAATCTTTGATTAAGAATGAGCTTAAAGCAATTTCAATCAAGGATAACATTTATGTAAAGTTGCAGTGAGTAGCATTTTTAGCTCCTGTTGTAGGTTACAAGGGAAATAAAACAAAATCTGCTGCTACCGGTTGATTGGGAACTACTGAAGAGTAAAGTTTCCCTGAGAACATTAAGGCTGCTTTATAGATCCCTTTGTTGTGAGGGTGCCAATGGAAGCTCATTAATTTCCCCAGGTTTTTAATGGGGAGTGTTGAACATGTGGCAAGAGTTGTCTTGGTGGGACCCTTATGAGTTGCACCTCTGCTGTTGAAAGGATGCCATGCTTTTTAATTGTAAAGGTGTCCCTTTGCTAAGTAATCAAGCGCATTTTATTGTTTTGAAAATCATGCAAACCTTTTTATTTCAGTAGCGTGACTAATGATTTATTTTTTAAATTCAAATGTAGTCACGTTTAATATGCCATGTTACGTCAGTCAGTTCTTGCTGCTGTAAAGGGACTGCAGTTTCCTGTTTTGTAACTGTAAAATAAGGGTATAAATAATTAATTTTCTGCTCACATTCTCCTTTGCTTATGATTCCTGCAAAGTACATTCGTCATTATAATGAACCCGACTTAGTGTAGCTTTGGTATGGGTTTTCTTGTATACCAAAGCAAAGTAAATATAAAAAGCTAAAAGGCATTTAGAGTGAACTTGAACTTCCATTACCCCTGAAATCAGAAGAAGAAAAGAAGTTTTGTGAATAAAGAAAGACTTTGTTTAATGATTAAAGGAGGCATCTGAGCCATGAGTGAGGAGGAGGGGCTGCAGTCAGAGAGGTCAGGGGAAAATGAAGAATGGCTTCAAAAACTGTGCTGGGATGAAGGCAGAGCTTTCTGCATTTAACTTTTATTTTGTAGGGATTAAGGAGCAGCAGTGCTTCCAAAGCAAATGGATATCCTTGCTTGTACTACTGAATGTTACTTTCAAGTATGAAACACCAGATCATCTTAAGTTGATTCACTAGGTGGCAGTGTCACTTTTTAAACTTAATATTAGCAGTTGCATAGCACTGTTGTACAATATGTGATCGACCACTGTATGTGACTGGGTCACTATGCTGAGTTTATATGTGTGGGAACGAAAAAGAAGCCAACCACAGAAATCAGAATTAAATACCACATTAATTGTTATGCCTTTTTTGTTGTTGTTGCATTTGTCTGACAGTTACCACAGACACAAAGAAAATGTCTGCAAGGATGATAAATGAACCTAACTATAATAGTTATGAGTACTGTATATAGGTCTTTATACCAATCATTTTTTTAACTTGGTGACAGTCTGCTTTCATCAACAACACAGAGCCAGGATACAGCAGAAAATACAAATAGGGTCTAAGCTACTCTGTCTCTCTCTCATCAGCTAGTGAGATCTAGCAACTTTTAGCATAATGAATTTAGCAGGGATGCCTTCTCTACACAGTCCATCAGGCCTGCCATCTAGGAGATTAAATTATGTCTATAAGCATTAAAGCTTTGATGCTGTATTTGGGCGGCATGCATGCATCCATTTGCAAAATTCTATATAACAAAATTAAAAACATGGACACCTATGGACACCTATGGCTTGGCACTAGGAATGGCTTGGCACTAGCACTTAAACCCAACCACTCCAAACAGTCTGCTGACTAATGCATTTCTAATCATTTCTGTGATCAATGTTAGCTACTGTGCAATAAGATTAATCAGCCATATGCAAAGCTAGGATCACCTTGAACAAGGCAAGAAAAAAGAAAAATAGGGAGATAAAAGGACTGAAAGAAAGTGTCTTAGCTATTATGTATGATAAGCACACTATACAGAAATAAAGCACACCTGCATTATTCACGTTTTTCATGCCGCTGGTTTTGTGTGTGTTTGAGCAGCATTACACCGTTGTGCTCCCCTCAGCTGTGCTTTGGCATCTGTGCGTGGCCATCTCACTGCTGAATAGCTGCCTGATTATTCCAAATCTAAGGGAATATTCAAACAAGGCCGATAATGCATTCTTCCATATGATTCTCCAGAGCTGGGACAGCTGTTCAGCAGCTTTCAATGCCATGTTCAGAAAGGGACAGATTTCTCTGCTCAATTAATAGGCCCCATTAAAAAGCAGGGAGAAGTTTGACAAATGAAGCAGAGATTCAGTTTGTCTTAGAGAGAAAGCTTCAAAATAACTATCTCGCATAGCTGATAATTAGCTACACTCTACCTAAAATGATTTTAAAATGAATGTTTAACTCCATAATCAATAGACAAACAGGATTTGAATGGCCATGTAGGCAAACTGGGCTGATGTATTGGAATCTGCTCCTGTGAGCACACAAAGCCTGCACTACATGAGGAGTGTCATTTACATTTCTGGACAATAACTGTCAGTAACTTCGTCACAAATGCGGTTGTCCAAATCAAACAGATTACAAACCGGTCAATTTCACAAACCTGTCCAACAAAATGATAAAACTTTAATGACAAGAATTTGTCAGTTGCATCAGACAGGAGGAATTACTTCAGATCAGTGTCTCTTTGTTCACTTCACTTTGGCCACACAGTGATTTGAGAACGCAGGGTGCTGCTGCTATGCCGGTGCCTTGTAAAGTTTCAGCTGGCAGATGAATTCTTTCAGTCTGGCTTTTCCCCGTCTCTCTCTCCCACTCCCTCTCCTGAACAACGAGGAGGTTGTCTGTCCAAGGGCACACCTGTAAGGTGCAGACCCTCAACAGGCTTACCTCAGTGGCCTCTCACTGCTGTACTCAAAAGGCAATTATTCCTCCCAGAAGATAGAGCACTGTCAACTTCAAACAGAGGACATTCTTTAGGCAGATTAGACTAAAATTATGTTTTATTATTTGGGCCCTGAAGAATGAATTGGACTCTATTTGGTCGTCTTTGTGGTGAAATCCAAGACAGTTTAAATGGCAGAGGTATGTTTGGAGTCGGGTTAATACTCTGGTGTCTTTATGAAAGGGCAACAGAGAGGATCAGATTAGAAGCTGAACAGCGAGAGTCTTTCAGTGCGGCTGTGCTATCATCTCTGTCTTCTTGTCCGTGCCTGTAGAGAGGTTAAATTAAATGGCTGTAATAAATGTTTTGGTCTTGCTGATGTGGTATGGCTGGCTATCAAACGAAAACACTGTGGAGAAACGGCATGGTGGAAGATCAGAGAGAGGAACAAATGGAGGGTGGGAGAACTATGTCAGCACATTACCAACATTAGAAACGGACTTGTTTTCACTTAAACCTCAATTATAATGGTGGCTCCAGAAACAATTATATTGATGAATGCTTTCTAAGTTACTGTAATTAAATTATTCCATTTAATTAACGAATTATATTGAATTTCTCCCCAGAGGACGGCATTAGTCTCATCTGCTGTTTTACAAACAGGAGTACTCTAATGTTGTGTGCTATATGGAAATGATTACTAATGAAACTGTGTCAGATCAGATAAATGCTGTACAGAGTCAACAAGCCAAGCTTGTAACACAGCCAAACTTGAGACGAAATAATAAAGCCAAAGAAGAAATTATTGATTGTATTTTTTCAAGGGCAGGCTTTGTAAAGCTCACATCAAATAAATTACAATTCTGAGTGCCTACTCAAGGTTTTAAATAGAAAACAGAAAGTCAGACAAAATAGGTCTTAAGCAAGGTTTTTTAAATAATTGCCCTTTGTATCAATACATAACCAAGATTTTAATTTATAATAAAGAAAATAATCGGTGCTTAAAAAAATCAACATGCATGTGTCATCTAAACATATTAAGACTAATAAAATCTTAATGACACTGTCAGTTGATTGCATAAAAAAGCATCACATTACTGTTTCCACTCACAGGCTATAGAAGGTAATTATACACAATATAAAACAGGAATGCAGTAACTGTGTTACTTTGATGGTTCAGCAGTACAAAGCCAGAGTATGTAAACGCTCATATGTTGTTTGTCTGCAGCTGACCATTGCCCTCTGGTGGGAGTGCCAAGCACCTGCTTGAAGAAAGACTAAATATAGAGCATAAGATTTGTCTGTATTTCTTGTGTTACACTGAATGTCATAACATTTCAGATTGTTAACAGACAAAGATAAGATAGCTGCACATAAATATACTTACTGTTAGTCTTGTCAATGGCACAAACAAATCACACCAAATAATTTGATCCTCTTCTTGAAAGTTATTTTACCCTTTCAAAATATAAAAACCACTGTGCTTACAGTAGCAAAGTGACGCATGTGTTTATTGTCCTATCCCCTCTTGGCTTGGCCATATTAGTCCATGTGAGAGGAGAGAGGAGTTGTGATGCTGTAAGCACATACCGTGCATTCTCTCTCCTCCGCTGTGCAGTTGTTGGGCATATTGTGAGGTTTTAATACGGGGGGATATGGAGGAGGGCTCGGCTCACATTCGCTGTACAGGAAGAGCCACAGCCAAGAATGACAGTTGCTCCTCTTGGAGCTGAGACATCCACGGATTTAAATTGCACTTTGAAAGGTCAGCACATGACAAGCAATCAGTCAGCTCCTAATTGGATGATCAGCAGTCATTTGAATGGGTATCAGATGTTTTACGGCAGCACGAATAATGTGAATATGTGAGCATTTTCTTGGAGGACACTCACTGTGACAATATAAGCACTTGAGGATTTTTGCGGCTTTCCTCATGAGATCATCACATAATAAAAAAGACACTGAGTGGAGACAGAACAATATCTAATCATAGGAATAGTCATAATAACTTTTATTAATTATGCATTTCTCAAAAACATTAAAACAAAAATAAAACAATAACAAAAGGTTACAAAAGAAGTCAAATAAAAATTCTAAGTAAAAAAATTAAATTAATTACTGCAAGGCCATAAAAGAAAACTTTCCAAGATGGACGGAAACCTCCCTGTGACAGTCGGTCATTTTTTCACAGCTGAGACAGCCAAATAAAGAAGAGCTGTCACTTAGAAACCCTAATAAAAACATTGGCAGTGGGTGAATAGGAGTTTTCAATACATGAATGTCGAAACATTTATTTAATATGAAACATACAGGTCTGACCCTATCTAACCTCAGATGTTCACATTTGAAACGTGTTCAGTCAAGCCTACTGTGGGTGCAGTTACAACATTTTAATAAGAGGACAAAAACTGCCTGAAGAAAAACATAGATGGGAGTGGCAGTAAATGTCACATTAAAAAAAATCCTTTTACACTCACTGATTTTTTTCATCTTCTAATGAAATGCTGCTTAGCCTTATCCACATCCGTGCCAACGTTGTGGCATACCTGTGTTTTCCTGTTCCAGCATGTTGCACTGGCAGTATCATCGACATGGGCTAACACTAAGTGCACCTGTGTGGGAAAAAAACTCAACCTTGTCAAGTGAGTTCTGTTTTGTTAAGCTGAGGTATAAAGCTGCTGTCGCTGTGATCTCAAGAGGGCTCGAGGCTGGATTACTGATTCTTTTTCATTCCAGAGCCAGACATCCAGAGTACATCCCAGGATGTAAAGAGCAAATAAGTCGGATAAAAACATCATATGTCAGAGTTCCTCCAAGGTCACCACAAAAGGTATGTAAAGAGTAAAAATAAGTACCTGAATGCAGCACTTGCAGGTTTATTACAGGGCAAAGTTACAACAACTGCAGGCAGATTCAGTGCAGATCATCGCAGCTAAATGCAAGTGTGTCACACAATGTATTTGAGTGAAATGCTGTGCTATTTTGATGGAAACATCCCCTGCCAGTATATGTGCAGGCTTCGCTGCTGGCTCAGGAATGTTGGCATCAAGTATGCAGTCCTGACAGACAGCTGCACTGCAGTGGCGTTTTTAACATGCCAGACCAGGACCCAAGCCTGCTGGAGGCTCCAAAGGAACTGCATCAGAAAAATGACAGGGAAATTGTACCAACTTGATTCAGTGTGGCAGCAGGTGAGACACTGATAAATCATCCGGCTGGATTTGTCCACAGAGTTCTGGGGAGGGCAGAAATGACTGGATCAGGCTGGGTGATAAAATGATAACTGTGCTCACTTTCACAACTTAAATGCAACTTAAAGGAGGCACACAGCCTGTCTGACATGACCCTGAGGAAAACTACACTCATTCATTAAAAAAAAACAAAACTTTATTCTGAAGTCTGTGGGCAAACTTCTCATCTCTGGGCACAGACACTTGACATGTTCATTCTTCCTCAATTTTCCCCATGTTCCCCATGTTTCCACGTGTTTTAGTGTTATTCCTCAGCCCTCACCCCCATCACACAATCACAGCATTCATACCCCACTAGGTGTACCCCCCCGATCGCCTGGTTGTCCTGTTTATTTTGCACATGTTCAGCCCCGCCCTGCAGACGCGCTGATATCACGCAGTTGCGTAATTTGACAAGCCAGCGCAAAATAGGCAGAATGAGCGTTTGACAGCTGGCTCCCCCCGTCTGCTCCGCGCAGATTGTCTCGAAACAAAAGAACACCTATGCTTCATTCATCTGCGAGAGATTCCGGCTAGTTTGACAGCACCTCCGCCTCTATGGCCGCCGCCGTGAGGAATAATGTTTGGGTCGCTCCGGGGCAGGACGCGCAGTTTCTCCACAGAGCCGCCGCGCCGCTGACAGCCGACGATCAGGGACAAGTGCTGGGCAACACGAGGGATGCAGTCCCGGGAACTTCCTCTTTCCACGATTATAATCTGGTAGGGTCAGTTTTTTTCCCCCTTTCGCGTGTGGCGTCAGAGCATCGCGGGGTTCACTGATGCGCGCTGGTTTGACGTTGTGTTGGGATGTGTGTGTGTGTGTGTGTGGTGGGGGGGCAAGGGGGTGCATGTTGCTGATCAAAGCAGAAAAAAAAAAAAAAACCGCGCTGCTGATTTCACTGAAAGATGTCAGCCCGACGTTTGGAGGTGTGAGGCCTGCGCGTTTGTTTCCCTCCAACAATCGGCAGCTTCAGTGGCTCGGTTCAGTCGCAGGGGTCTGCAGGGGGGGGGGACATGGCCGGCCGGGATGTGAAACGTTGCACCCGAAACTTGCGGGGAAGAGATGCATAGCGGTGCAGAGCAACTGCGTGGTCTAATTTCAGCCATGTATTTCCAAACAGCTCAGGAGCGTTCAGAAGGGCGTCTGCTGCTTGTAAAGGGAGGAGGAGGAGGAGGAGGGGGCGTCTTTGATGTGGCAGTGTGTGTACACAAGTGCAGGCCCCAAATGTGTTCACACATCAGTATGCTTTGTTATTTTGTCATATTTTGGCCATGGCGGCTCAGCATCAGTGGATGATAGAGGGTAGTTCTGGTCTTGTTTTTTTTTGGGGGGGTGTTGTGATTGTTATTTTAAAGGAAGAATGACAGAAGAAAACCATCAAGGCGCTCTGGGTCCATGATAAATCCATGCTTGCTTCTTTTTTAAGTGTTAAAGGAAAACTTTGTAAATCGACAACCCATGTGGGAGCCCGGATCAATGAGTTTGATTGGCCGACCTGACCGTTTCCTCCGCTTTTTGTCTTGCAGGGTAAATCAGAGATGGACAGCTACCTGTCTCCGCACCAACAGGACGTAGTGAATCCCAAAATGTTGTG
>JAKKUS010000164.1:0-14373 GCA_023238725.1 Scortum barcoo
TTAGGCCAGAATTAAAATGACCTATGGCTCAGTTTTGGACCAGTTCTGGTTTATTTGGTTCGTCCTTGACTGACTTGTGGCCATGCTATGGCTTGCTGGTGGCCCAGATCTGGCAGACATGGATCGGGGTTGGTTTCTCTTCTTCCAGCAGAAACACTTATGCCAGCAGTGTGAGAGGACGTGCAGAAATCAGTAGAGATGATAGCAACAGCATGGTGTATCTGAGACTGTCCAACTTAAAGCCAGAGGACTCTGCTGTGTATTACTGTGCCAAACACACACACTGGTTAAAGGAAGCAGAGCCGCTTTACAGAAACTCCACACAACATTTTTCACAAAGACCTACAGGTGGCAGTAGAAGATAAGAAGTCAGATGACACTAACTAAGGAGAGTATGACAGCTCCTCTAAAAACACACACATGCACACTATGAAAGCAACAGATGATGTTGTGGTTTGTGACTTTTCTGTTCATAATGTTCCCCTTATTTATTTTTAACAGAAGGTGTTGAGAGTGTTTTTCAACATTTCTGCATTATATCCAGTATATGAATCTCCCACCAAATGCTGCTGAGCAGTGTAAATAAATACGTCTGATTTGAATATAAACAAACATTATGGTGGAATAATTAGAACAGTATCTTCATAATTGTTATGTAAGATTATGATGATGTATATGTTTAATTCATTTATTTTTCCAGAGATGTGATGAATTTCTCTTTGAGGAGGACTGAATGCAAAACTCTGATCTCTTCCATCTCTACATTTGTGTTGCAGAGTGAAGGACAGAGAATAAATCACTGACACACACTGCAGACTGGACAGAGACAACTGGCTTTTACAATGATCAGGCCTGATTATTTGGTTGTTTTTCTCGTCCTGTCTATTAGCTGGGCAGGTGAGAAAAATAATTGTTTCTCTGACATAAAAAAAACATTGCATTCTGCATTTCACATTTACAGATTAAATTTCAGTTCATAATCTAAATGAAACTTCTTCATTCGATCAAGCTTTGTTGCAACTCTGCTGTTCTACCATATGTAGTCGAGACATTAAATGTGTCGTTGATCTGATTTTAAATAATACGCTGTTTTTGTGATATAAATATTCACTAAAAATATTAATTTATTATATAAATTAAATACTCTTTTTTGTGAAGAAGAGTTTCTGTTGATGTTTGAGAGGATTGAGAGAAGTGTAAATCAGAGAATTAAACATGACAAAGCAAATGTCCCAACACACACACACACACAAACACACACACACACTTTCTCCCTCATAGGAGGAGTCAATGCAAAGCTCAGATGTCTTCCACCTCTACTTATCTGACTGCAGAGAGGATGACAGAGAACAGTGGACACACAGTTTAACATGATGGACTATAGGACAGGACTGCTGCTTTTAACTATCTGCTGGGCAGGTCAACATTTACACTCATCTTAATCTGACAAAGCTTTTATTTGTGTCACCAGCTTATTTCACTCAGTGCTGTTTTTTCTCTTGACAGGTGTTGATGGTCAGACTCTGACAGAATCTGAACCAGTGGTTAAAAGGCCTGGAGAGTCCCACAGATTGACCTGTACAGCCTCTGGATTTAACTTTGGTGGCTACGGGATGCACTGGGTCAGACAGGCTCCTGGAAAAGGACTGGAGTGGATCGCTTATATAAGCACAGCCAGTTCTCCTATCTATTACTCTCAGTCATTCCAGGGTAGATTCACCATCTCCAGAGATGACTCCAGCAGTAAGCTCTATCTACAGATGAACAGTCTGAAGACTGAGGACACAGCAGTGTATTACTGTGCCAGAAGAGACACAGTGAGAGACAATAACAGGAGAGTCGTACAAAAACTACTTCCTCTTTTTACCACCACCACTGGGAACATTCAGTTGTCTACAAAACACTTTTTAAATAATACTGTTTGTGATGAAGATTTAGGATTTAAGATTCAAGAATTTATTGTCATTGCACAACAATTTACAATCATTGTAAATGAAATTAAATACTACTCAAAAATATTAACAAGAATAGAAACACTCAAACAAAAATATAAAAATAAATAATAGTTTGAGTAATAATAGAGTAATAAATATGGACCTAAAATTTGAATTAAACCATTAAAATATAAATTTTACATTTTTCATACTATTTACATGATCCTGGCTGATGTCGCTGTATTACGCTGTACTTTCAGTTTGCAGAAAATACAGTCAGTATGTACAATAAGAATGCAAAAAAATGAATAAAATGCTGCAATGAAAAAAAAGCTTTGCTCATACCATCAAAGTCATGAATGTGATGAAATATTAACCTCTCAAACTAAATACAAAGATAAAAAATGAACATATGATCAGATCAGTACAGCGGCACTTAGTTCCCGATTAAACAAGTGTTTCACCCTCAATAGAAAGTGGTGACTGTTACCGAAATTCAATAAATGATTCAATAATAATAACAGTGAATACAGAACCCCGTGGTAAGAATTCAACACCAAATTCAGAAAATCAGTTCACAAAATGTCTGTGCAGTGGTTGTTGACGTCTGTTTCTTCTTAAACCGTGAATAACGACGAGCAATAAAGTTCTTGATGATGATGAATTGTTCCTTATCAGTCAATCAGTTGTTTCATACTGTTCTGGCATTGTCCAGCGCAGATTTTGGTTATTTATCCAGAGACTTTTATTTTGAAAAGAAGGCTTTTATTTTGGGGTCAGTTTGATGTGGGACAGACAGGAAGAAAAGTACAAATGAAGCAGCTTGAGCTTTCTGTTGTGTGCTCCTCCTTGTTAGCCCTTTGAAGGCATTCCCTGTAAGTAAAGTATATGAATGTTGGGTTATTTAAGGTGTGAGATGTATAACGTTAATTGACATTGCGTTTGTTTAGTCTTTATATAATCATTTGTTTTGAAGTTAATACTTACTTTGTATCCTAGCTGCTAACTCCACTACATGCCTGATTAGTTACTCTATAGTATAGCCACATGTTGCGTTAGTTTAATGCATTTGTAATATTCTAAATAACCTACCTTTATTGGTATGTATGTTTTATATTTCAGTTTCACACTAAAGCACGATAAAGTTATCAACTTCACCCCCGGTGTACGAGACTCTTTGTGTGGACATGTTTATCTTGCTGCATAACAGAATGAGGCATTCTGTGAGGCCAGTACACATACCTTTGAATGATGCCCGCTGTTCCTTGGCGATTGTTCACCGTGTCTGACCTTCACATCAAGTCCTTCAGCCAGCTGCCTGTAGACCGTATTTCTCGTCTAGATGACCCAAAGGATGGCGCCGCGTTGCTGGATGAAGAGTCCGTAGCAGCAACTTGACCCCGTGATTCGTCGTCGTAGAGGCCTCTCAATGCAGAGTGGCGGCAGGGTTGATGAAGAGGGCAAATTCTTACTGTATCATCCCAACCAAACTTCAGACTCCAATGATGACTGATGGCCCATGATGCAGGTTCAAACATTTATTATTCACACTAACCACAAAGTCACAGGCACACCGTAGATGATTCTACTCTCATCTCTGTGATACGAAGTCCCCATCGTATCAAGATTATCTCTCCACCCAGCTACATATTCCATATGTACGGGGACTCTATAACACACCTCACGTAAAGGAGGAGCAGTCTCTTAATGCTGACAGCAACGCCCATGCCTTCTAATCACCTACACAACCTGATGGTTCAAGCCTGTGCTACAAACTATAGACAAATGTACAATATTTACAACCCCCTGAGCCAGCCAGACAGCCAAATGCTGCCTGCTGTCACTGTGTGCTTAGGCACAAGGCGCTACCTGAAGCCTTAATGGCCCTGAAAGATGCCAAAGTCAGGGACCACAGAGGTCACGGGTTTGTTTAAGATAGCCTGCAAGAAGCAAGGCCAACTGACAGGTTTAAGTGACACCCCAACACAGGCTACTGACAGCTGGGCAATATGTTGGGGAACTACAGACATACTTGACTCTGAGTAGGACACAAAACTGACTCCCCTAAAGGTCAGATGCAGCCATGTTCAGTTGGTAGAATTGGGTAAATATATACAGAGTTGAAGAGGTAGTTGCTGCGCAAATCTCTGCTAGAGATGCTCCTTTCCACAGCAAGTGGTCACAATGGGTAGAGTATGCCCGTACTCCAGGGGACACTGGTACAACCACCTCATTATATGCCTGCTGGAGTACTTCGGTGGACAGTCTCGCCTTTGGCAGAGCTGTCCACAGACACTCCTGTTTAAAGTTACCCTGTGAGCCTATGTGCCCCTGACGTATAATTAATCTGTGGGGCCCGTCTCTGGCTCTATTCTCCATCACCTTGCAGTCAAAACAAGAGGTAAAGCCCAATCCTCTGATTGACACCTCCCTAACACAACGGTTGACCTCCTGGGCTTGTTGCAGCAAGGTGCTGGCCTCTCGGGTAAACATGACCAGTAGCTCTGCTGGCAGCCTCATTAGACCAGCTCTGTCCTTCTGCTGCAGCCTGGACTGAGACATCCACAAATGGCGCCTCAACATCTACAGTTCAGCTGTAACCTTAAAAGCCACTTCTGCCTGCTTTTATCAGCCTAGGGAGCATGCAGGTGACTTGCCTCAGATCCTCATAAATTGAGGTTTGTAATCCCTGCTTATGTCCTGTTTGAGCTCCCACTGATATAGCAAGAGGATAGCGCCTGTGTTGGCTAGCTGCATCTGGATCACCATGGCTATGTACATTTTAGCCAACAAGGCATCCATCAGCCATCCGTCCATCTGAGTCAGTATCTGCTGATGGGTTGATACCATGGACCCTTTTCACCAGGAAAGTGTCTCAGTTGTGTGCTTTGTTCACAGCCTTCTTCCTCTGGATATGCCTGTGGCTAAAGAGAGGGGAGTTCCTCCTCAACTGTATCTGGGAACAATGATTCAACATCAACAAGTTCCTCCTCCTCTTTAACCATGCCTGTGTCCATGGTGTATCACCCGGGCACTGATTCAAATCCTATCCAAAGCTCCCCTTGTGACAGTAGGCCTGCTGAACTTCCAGAGTGGAATTGACTGGCCTCTTACCCTTAAACAAAAGGCACCATGCCCACCTTGTTTGAGTTGAAATGAAAAAACAATCTATGCAGGAGGCATGCTGTCTGGTGTGACTACAGCCCAGGACACACGTTGATCATTCCCATGTTCTGTGGGCATTACACCCCACAGCCTACACACTGATGCCTGCTCTTCCATCTATCTGCTTATATTATTATATTATTATAACAGCTCTTATCTGTACATGGGAAATACATAAAAGACTTAATGTCTCGTAAAAAGAAACATCTCACTATTTGTAGATACCAAAGGCATTACTAGGGCCATGGTTGGTTAAAAACGAAAAAGAGTAAGTGTGAAAAACATTGATCTGTCCACTGACAGAAATGATAAATATGAACCTTCTGTGATTGGTCGTGGCAGAAAGTGCTTCCCATATTGAGATAACACATGGTTTTGAAAGAGAACTACTGCAAATGCAATGTTTTCTGTTGTTTCATGTATATATCATTGCTTTATAAAAGTAAAAGATAAAGGAAAGAAAAGACTTCAATGGGGTCCAACCTTTGAAGTAGCACTTGAAAACAAAAATTTGTGGCATCTTATTGTGACATCTAATTGTTTTGTAAATAGTTGAACAAATAATGCCTGAGACACTGCCTGCATTTTAATGTAAATAGTTGTAAATCACTGTTATTTGCTAAATTTGTACACAAGTTGTGGAAATTTACAATTCATATTTGCATTCTAAGTTATAAAAATGGTTCATTAGACATGTTTGTGGTTTTCACATTAAAAAAAAAAAACTTTTTCCAATTCTGATTTTATGTTTTTTGTGTGTTTTAGTGTCCAATGTGTTAATACAGTATGTCAAAATGAAAAAATAACTGTAAAGTCATACATGTAAGGTTATGCTAAAAAATTACATGTAACAATGCATGATAAACAGGTATGGTGAAATACAAAGGTAAAATGAAAAGAAGTCAAAAACGGCCAATTATAATTGGATTAATAAAAAAAATTAAATGGGACATTGTCAAGAGACCCTCTTGAAGCCCTTTCCTTCACTGAAACTCTTTTTTCTCTTTTAAAGGACGAGGCTGGTGATAATATGTATTCTGAGCTTTGTCAACAAATATAAAGAAACTTTCTCTCTCCACTACTCTGTATATTACAGCAGGCAAAAGGGGCAAATACACAACAACTTGATAAAACACATGGAAATTAACAGAATGCAAGCAAATAAAAAAAACATGGTTAATCAGTTTGACAATTAAAGTGCTGAAAATACAGTAACTCACTTGAAATGAAAAAAAAAACAAATACAGAAACACACAGCAACTACGGAAACGTACAAATATAGAAAGGAAACAAAACTGTGAAGACACGACGAAGACATGAACACACAACTAATATAAAAATACACAACGACTATACGGACACACAATGATTATAGAAAAGCACAACACATATACAAACTGCTGCTATTGCAATGTTTTCTGTTGTTTCTTGTATATGTCAACACTCAGTAACAATAACAAAATTTGAAGAAAATGGACTTCAGGAGGGTCCAATCCTCCATAACCCTAAACCCTTTGAACATGTTCCATTCAAATATTTGTTTCCTGTCATTTACAAACTACTTTAACAAACTAATATTAGTGTAGCATGCAGATCTATCCCATGCATGAAATTCTTGTTTTTTTTTTTGCCATTTATATTATGAAGCCGTATGACTACCAGGGGGCCCCAAGAGTGTGTGTGTGTGTGTGTGTGTATGTATGTGTTTGGTTTAGTTTAGTACCAGCAGATCTTGCAGCATGTGACCTGATCCTATCCTATTATACTATGTTGAGACTAACCAAGACCTAAATTCCTTTAAAAGACAAACCTCTGACCGACAGTACACTTCTCTGACCTGCTGTAAAAGAGAGACCTCTGACTGATAGCGGTCATCATACTATGGAAGACACGCTATCACAGGGTTGGCTCCAACTGGTTTTAAATCTTAACTACAATGACCTGATTAATTATCTTCCTGCTAGACTCCTTTTACGCATACGAAGACGATGTAACCCTGAATCTATCTACTAGAAGGGTTGACAAGACCTTGCACACCCCCCCCTCACCTTTCCTTTGATTGTATCCCACTATAAGTATCTGTCCTTTTTCTGTTATCACTTGTGAGTCCTCATCCAGCTGAGTACACACTCGGTTGTCTGACAGCTCACCTTCTTGCAAGAATACATTAAAATATAAAAGACACTCTGGTCGGATCAATTCTCTTTATTTCCAGTACAAACAAAATATATTTTTTCCACAACAGACCATTTCTAAATCCTCTTCTACACTCTAATATATCTTCATTTTTGCTCCTTCCTTTTTTTTCCTTTTTTTTCTCCAGGTCTTTCTCCTTTTCTGCTCACCAATGAAATCAGCCAAGCTGCTTTTTATCTCTGGCAGTAAATGCAGCCAGTTGTTTTTGTTTTTGAGTACAACAAAGGACACGTTTTTACTCAAGAACCTCTTCAAAGATACATGAAACACATCCCTCAAAAGATGCCCTTTTACACCCCTGAAATGATCAGTGCACATTTACATATTCACACACACTTTCTCTCTCTCTCTCACACACACACACACATCTCAACTTTCTCACAAGCACACACACACACTTTCTCTCTCTCTCTCTCACACACACACACACTTTCTCACAAGCACACACACACACTGTCTCTCTCTCTTCACACACATAAAAACTCTGACGGGCCCCCTGGTAGTCATATGGTTCATTCATATAAATGTCAAAAATGAAAGAATTTCATGCATCGGCCTACAAAACAGTTGAATATGGTGGAATACAGTAAAAATGTTAAATATCACTACTTGTCTTCTAAATGAAATGCTGACATTACACAATGCATGGTTTTATACTGTAAGAGCAGTGAGATTAAAAAATGTGGTTTTAATGGAAGTCAATGAGGCATTTTTGGCCATGAAGGTGTCCAAAGGGAGAAATCTGACACTACATAAAACATATTAATGCAATCAAATCAATTTTGTCACTAATCTTTGACTTATCCAAGACTCTAATCACCACCAAAGCCCCACCCCCCTACTATTTATTAATATGGAAAATAATTTTTTTTTTTGTGTTTTTTTGTGATAAGTAATGAAACTATTTAAATAGTTAAACTGTCATTTAAAGAGTTGAAATCCTCAAAATGATTGAATGTTTGGCAGTTTTTAGCAGTTTTGAAGTTGTTTGAGAGATTTATGAAAAAGAAGCAGAAAAATAATATTGATGTATGATGACATGATAGCAGTTTCTTTGTGCATGTACATTTTTGCCACAAAGGTGTCCAGAGGATGCAAAATGCACAAAGAGAGTATAAAACATATCTAAGAGTAAAAGACATTGGATGTCAAAAATGTAACTAAAAAGAAAGGTTCTTGCAAAAAATCATGCCACAAGTTGTAGCACAGCCAAAATGATCACCAAAAAAAAAAAAAAAGTTGAGAAAAATGTACAGAAATGCCCGAGGACGTCATAAAGGTTAAGCAGGTGCCAACCCTCCCTAACCCTAAACCAACGGTACCACAGTATTCGAGCCAGCAGGCTCAGGGAAGCTTCATCAACCAAGCAAGACTTGTTAAAGTCCACTTGCACTATTCAATACTTGCACATTTTAATTTGACAGTGTTATGTATTCTATTGTCTATATTTTTAGTCGTATATCTTATTTATTTATCTTTGAGACTTTAAAATGCTCAAATCTTAACTGTCTTTGGTCCTCTTTACAAAGCAGATATTCTCTAAATATATGATATTATACAGTCTATTGACAGTCTCCAAATGACAAAAAAACTAAGAAAAACTAAGCTACATTTTTATTTACTAATGAAATAAATGTGAGCAGTGTTATTAATTTATTTCTGATTAAGTACTGAAGGTGTTGACCTCTAAATGTGACTGTGCAGTATTCAGTAGTTTATTCACGATAAACAGTGTTTAAAACTCTAAAACACACTCAGTTTTCTTGTTCGGTTCATTAATTTGAATCATTATTCGTGTCTTTGTCAAATTTCAATGATTTAATGATTTACACTTAAGGTTATTCAGCTAACACACTAAATTGATCAATTCTGATGTTCTAGCCTTAAAAACTTGTGAAAGGCGTCGAATAAAATGCTTTGTAAATACTTTAAAATGGCTTTAAACGATGACTTTAGTATGTTTTGTCGTAAAGTTTTTTCATTTACACTGAAATCTGAGAGTTATCGACACTAAATGCATTAATCTGAACTTTGTAACGTTAGCTAGCTAACCGTCTAAATACCAAATAAAATGAGAAAACGTCGAATAAAACACTTTAAAGGCCCTTAAAGTTCATTTAAAGATTCCTATTCTTACCTTCGCCATGTTGAAGCAGTAAAATAAGTAAAGTGGATCAGTCCTCTGTGGTTTTTCCTCCTGTGGTGGTTTGTGTAGCTGCTGGCTGACGGTTTCTCAGTGAGCTGTCAGGTCGAGTGTTCAAGTTCAGAGTGAGCTCATCAATATATATATATGGATTCCATGGCAACCAGAGAATGTTTGTGTTCACTTAGAATCGATTTAAATGTGCAATAAAGTTATTATTATTATTATTATTATTATTATTATTATTATCATTCATGTTATTATTATTATTATTATTATCATTATTATTATTATTATTATTATTATTATTATTATTATTATTATTATTATTATTATTATTATTATTATTATTATTATTATTATTATTATTGTTATTGTTATATTACTTCATTAAATTTTACATATTGTTACATACTTGATGAAATTATTCTCCATAATTTAGCTGCATGGGATTTATCAGATTTTGGTGGTCTTCTTTTAATGTCCACAAAGTAAACTTGAAGCAGAATCTGACAAATTAAAATAATGGTCTCTATCAGATAGATTAAAGAGATGGCAGCTAAATGGGGACCCAAGGCCAAACACAATGGAAATATCTAGTTAGCTGACAAAGTCAGTCCCTGTCCCCCTTTAGTTTGTCAAAAAAGTGGTTCTCCATCTCAGATAAGCTGCTGGATCTCACATTTTCTATATGTGACAAGCAGCTGCTAAGATTTGA
Source organism: Scortum barcoo (assembly GCA_023238725.1). NCBI lineage: Eukaryota > Metazoa > Chordata > Actinopteri > Centrarchiformes > Terapontidae > Scortum > Scortum barcoo. Next base: position 10,157 of record JAKKUS010000164.1, read on the forward strand.
AAACATCACAAATATCCTCAGAATGAGTGTTTTGTATTGAGCAGCAGATGTCCTCTCTGTCCTCAGTCCTCTCTGTTATTTCAAGTTCAAGTTATTTCATTGTCCCCCTCCAACAATGCTCAAACAATATGTATGAAAAGAAAATCATGCAGTAAAACTGAGAATCTAAGACACAACACATGAAATAGTGCAGGTGTTGAAATATAGGAATGGAATATAATTTAATCAATAAATCATAGTACAAAAAATGAAGCAATAATACTGTGGTAAGCAGGTGTACAGTCCTGAAAAATCAGTAAAATGTAATGTAGACAGATTATGGACAGGTTACTGCGCAAGAAACACAACACTCATCTAAGTAAGCGACAGCAGACAGCAGCTTTACAAAAACCTCAAACATGTTATTTTTACAATCACCAACAGGGGACAGTAGAAGATCAAAAGTATAATGACGAACCAGGGAGGCATCATAATGACACATACAGAGAAAAAACACAATGTGAAAGCACCAGCTGAGGTTGTGGTTTGTGACTTCTTCTTTTTTATGGTTTTACCAACATGTGCTTTTCTACAACTATGCACTGGTTAATAATATTCCCATCTGTTATTGTGTGAGGCAGATGTGAAGCATCCTTTTATTCTGAAAAGAAGAAATTGTAAAAGTCAAATAATGATCAAACTGGACACAAATCAAACAAAACGAATAAAAAAAGAGAAAACAGTAAACAGTTACAATTCTTAAAGTTCATTAACCAGGACCAATTGATTCGTATCTGTTTCTACAAATGAACCCTTCAAATCGTAAACAGACAAAACTTTTTCAACAAAACAATTAAAGTGTAGGAGGTTTGTTGTGAAGGTTTAGAAATTGGCCTGGATGGATGTTTCCTTTCTGAATTATTATATCAGTCCTGAATATTTACATGAATTAAATCATTCTCTACTTTTACCAATAACTGAGATACAAACACAGTCCAGTTTTCTCCTCCCTGTGAGGAGGAGTCAATGCAAAGCTCAGATGTCTTCCACCTCTACTTATCTGACTGCAGAGAGGATGACAGAGAACAGTGGACACACAGTTTAACATGATGGACTATAGGACAGGACTGCTGCTTTTAACTATCTGCTGGGCAGGTCAACATTTACACTCATCTTAATCTGACAAAGCTTTTATTTGTGTCACCAGCTTATTTCACTCAGTGCTGTTTTTTTTCTCTTGACAGGTGTTGATGGTCAGACTCTGACAGAATCTGAACCAGTGGTTAAAAGGCCTGGAGAGTCCCACAGATTGACCTGTACAGCCTCTGGAATTTAACTTTGGTGGCTACGCTATGGCCTGGGTCAGACAGGCTCCTGGAAAAGGACTGGAGTGGATCGCTTACATCAGCAGTAGGTGCAGTAGCTACATCTACTACTCTCAGTCAGTTAAAGGCCGGTTTACCATCTCCAGAGAAAACAGCAGACAGCAGCTGCTGTATCTGCAGATGAACAGTCTGAAGACTGAAGACTCTGCTGTTTATTATTGTGCTCGAAGGCCACAGTGATACAGGAAGCCACAGAGCTGTACACAAACCACTGCAGATGTCACTGTGACAGTCACTGAAGGAAAGTGCTGTAAAAACACTTCATATAAGTTTGTTCTTAAAATATGCCCTCATTCAGAGTTTTGGATCTTTCACCCCATCAGATTAATCATCTCTTGTGTTGATGCTGCAGCATTTTATACATAAGAACAAATACAAAACATGGTGTGTGTCTTTGTTGACACCTCATGTTTACTAATGGTTTGACAAAAGGACAAAAAAAAACAAATATACCAAATGAATTAATTTATACTTATCAAATTTATAACAACATTAATTGATGCCAGTTATTATATCACCTATTTTTATACATTTTAACATGTTTAATGAAGTTTATGTGTTTGCTAAAAAGATCATTTGTTTTTCACCTTTATTGTGCAAAATGGCAACATTTAAAGTAACTAGTGTGCTACATTTTTGATGATTTCTGTAATCCATTGCATTAAGATTGTTGTTTAATTATGATTTATTCCTACATTTTTTAAGATAAACTGGGATTTAGTCCTGAAAATGGTAAAGAAACATTTAGGCTCCAGCTTATGAAATACATAAATCCTACAATGATGCTGATTTTGTAGTTAAAGTTTTACATGGTTATAAAGATAACAAAAAGCATTTCTAATATTAAAAATGTTCAAATACTTTATTTAAAAGATGCATAATATATAATATTGAGTTACAATAGTTTACAATTTTACAACAATTACAATTTTATAGTTATTGTACTTATTTCTATGATTATTCATTTAACAGAGGAGGTTTGCAGGCATGTTTTCACTCTGCAGATATAAAAACACTGAACAGACTCTTCTATTTGTTCCTGTTAGACCAGCATTGATGCTTCATGTGTTTGATTGTATGCAAACTCAGTGAGCTTCCTTGTTACTCAGCTATCCTTGTTACTCAGCTAAAAATCTTCCCATCAGGCTGTCAGTGGAGTTCACAGCACGTCACTTTCAACATAAACCATGTTTTCTTCAACATAAACCATGTTTTCTGTAGCTCTGCTGCTGCTGTTGGCAGCTGGATGTGAGTCTCTCTGGATTTGTCAAAGTCAACACTTCTTCTTTTGTAACAGAACTTGATCATTTGTGACAAAACATTTTCTTTTTTCAACAGGTGTGAAGTGTGAACAGTTGACACAGCCAGCCTCTGTGACTGTGCAGCCAGGTCAGGTCGTCAACGTCTGACCATCACCTGTCAGGTCTCTTATTCTCTTAGTGGCTACTGGACAGCTTGGATCAGACAGCCTGCAGGGAAAGGACTGAAGTGGATTGGAATGAAATATACTGTAGCCTCACACTATAAAGATTCACTGAAGAACAAGTTCAGTATCGACTTAGACTCTTCCAGCAACACAGTGACTCTAAACGGACAGAATGTGCAGCCTGAAGACTCTGCTGTGTATTACTGTGCCAGAGAGACACAATAACACAAAGAGTCAGTAGACCTGAACAAAAACCCCTCAGTGCCTGAACACTTGTAACATGAAGCCACCAGAGGAGGAGCCCTCAGACCACAAATGATTTCAACACCAGTTCACTGTTAAAGGCAACATGACAAATTTAGCAATGAAAAAGTGAAATGAATAAAAAACATTGTTCATTTTGGTATATAATCTTAATAATTCAACATTTTTACAGTAGAGGCATTTTCCCAAATATGTTATTTTTCTGACCGACTTTATGACATTTTTTTAACCTGACAACTGCATTTTCAAAACATTCTTCCTCTAAAAAGAAACTTTTTGTCGTCATTTTTTCATCACAGATGAAACCTGCTCTAGACCTTCTTCAGTGTGCTCATCAGCCTCATGTGGGTGATGCTGTCATCTACCTGCTGCAGCCTGCTTACTCTCACCTGGATGGTAGGAGTGTCACTGTAAGGATCATGTTTGTTGATTTTTCCAGTGCCTTTAATACCATCCAACCACTTCTACTGAGGGAGAAGCTGCTCAGGATGGGGGGCATGTCTGCGGTCTCCTGGATCACTGACCGTCTGTCATACAGGTTCCTGTTTACTCTGTACACCTCAAACTTCCTGCATAACTCTGAGTCACGCCACCTGCACAAGTTCTCTGATGACTCCACGGTGGTGGGGTGTATTAGTGATGGGCAGGAATCTGCACGGTCAAAACCTGAAGACCTTTGAGTCAGTGAAAGGTACGGGATAACCTGCTCTCCATCATGGACAATCCATCACACCCACTGCACGACACTACAAAAACAGCAGAGCTCTTTTTCCTACAGTCATTCAGCTCCACTGACATAAAGAACATTTTAGGAAATCATTCCTAATGTTCACCATGACACAGTACAACAGTTCACCCTGTGTGACAGATGAACACACTGCTGCACTATCATCTGTACATACATCAAACATGTATTGTATATATTATTCACTGCCTTTTTTGCACACCTGTTCTTACTTTTAACTTTTCATTTTATTATTATATTCAGGGATTTATTCTGCATGTATGCTTGCAACTATGCTTTCAATTTATTATCTTTATTGTACTGTTGATTGTGCTGCTTCTGTAACAAGAGACAATTTCTCTCACAGGATCAATATAGTATATCTATTAGTCTATCTGTAAGTGTGTCCTCTAATGATGAATCAATGTAAAACCTAGTT
>JAKKUS010000165.1:0-41088 GCA_023238725.1 Scortum barcoo
GTTCAAGATGAAGCCACGACAAGTCAAACTCGGGACCACAAATTCTATTGTCGTGTAAAATTTCTTGAGCACATCACGAGTCTACACTAAAAAGATTTTTCAGCAAGTATAATGTTTACCATGTTCAATTCTTTGGGGACCATGAACGGCAATTCATCACATAGTTGGTGACATTTCAGTCTGGATCAAAGTTGAGGACTGACCAACATGTTAGAAAACTACTTATACAACAGTCACAGTCCAGAGAGCTTGATCAAAAAAAGGTTTATGGGTTAATTCTCACTTCAAACATTTAGACTGTGATGACACACAGACATGACCATGCAAAAAAAAAAAAAAAACACACAAAACTCTCCACATACATGACCCTCCCTCCTGGGTGAGGCGTTCAGGAACAGGGTGATACCAAGGAAACAAATCTGTACGTGCGCACAAACACGCAAAACAAAAAGCACCACTTGCACCTTTTTGCTATCTGGACTATAATGAGATTGTACACTTGATAGCACAAGGTGCAGCCTGCTCACCTGTCATACTTTCTGTGTGTGTGTGTGTGTGTGTGTGTGTGTGTGTGTGTGTGTGGTCTATGTATTGAACGTGCTGGTTTATATCCATGGTACCACTCCACCCAGGTTGAATCAATAACAGGGTACAACTGAAAATAACTAATGGAAGCTTTGTGTCAATTGAAAGCCGTGATAACAACTGTGGATGTTTGATTTCAATTCCACATTTATCACTTGCTCCAAAAATAAAATTCCACTATTCTAAAACACCAGGATTTCCTTTTCTTTCACTGAGGTTCAGGTTGATTTCACATTCTTACTCAGTGACCTTATTAATCCACTTTGGTTACAAACAGGTGCCGAAGGAAAAGGTGAACACACACGATCCATAAAGTGACTGTAACCTGGACTGTGTAAAAGGAGGTGTAACTCAATATTGGAAGGTGATCGGGATGTTTTCTCTGTATTTTATACGGGGAGCGGGTAACTTAAGACAGACGCAGCAGCTTGCTCCGTCTCTCTTTCTTCCCCATGTCAGCAGAATGATAAAGAAGAAGAGAGGTCAAAGTCTTAATTCACCAGCACATCAGATCACAACACATATAATGTTAAAACTACATGAGTTCTGGCTTAATAGATAAGTCTGGTGAGTCAGAGTTAAAATGTAATTAAAGTTCAGGAAGAACTTATTAGCAGACTCCTGGTTTTCTGTCTGTCCCGGGGAGGGGGGCGGGGGGGGGAGAAGTTATGGCTCAACTAGCACCGAGCTGCTACTGAGCAACAGACAACACACAGGTTCAAGTTCAACAAACACAACACCTAGACAACAGACAGAAAGGAGCCTTTGTGATTTGAACTGATACCCCAAACAGTGAATGTAAAATGTGTGTCACTGGGTATCATTTCCTCACTGGACCCAGGTTGATATTAATCTTAATTGCCACTATAACAACATGTTTATGCCACAGTCACATCTGGGTCTCATGCACTCCTCCACATACTTAAAGTGACAATTCATTGTTTTGTTTTGTTTTTTCCTTTTCATGCACATTTTGCAACAAAACCAAACTTTAGGAGTTAAATTTAAGTTGATCAGTTCACAGGAAATCCCTCCGGTGCACCTGCGTGATACAGTGCCTTTACTTTATGTACACATATTAAAATACACGGCTTTCTGTGTCATCCATAAGTACGTTTCTCACTGTCTTTCTAACCATGACTGTGAAACAGTCAGAGGTTACTGCTTGAAACAAACACAAACTGAAATCTTAATATCTAGTAAGGATCTTTGTGCATTTTAAAATTAAAATGTCCAGCAGCATGCTACCACTTAACACAACACTGAAGCAGCTTGGATAAAGAGCCAAGCCCATATTTGCACATGTCAAATGAGCAGGTGGATGAGCCATGCTCCGCCGAGACCAGATACACCACCGACATGAGGCACTGCAGCTGCAGGATGAAGCCACAGTCCACAGGAGACCTGTTAAAAACATGTTACACAGGTATCCAGTAACCCCCCCGCAGACAGCACGCAGCTTTGGAACAAATGAATTAAGACTGAAGAGTCACGCTTCTCAGGTCAGATACGCCGAGAAAGCTACTGCAGAAACTGGTCACAGCCAAGAAGAAGACGGAGATGATACCACCTACTACCTTCGCACAGAATTTGTTGCTCCTCGTCCATCTCCTCCTCCTGCTGCTGCTCTGTGCTTTCATGACTGGGAAGACAAATGTACTCCTCCTCTTCATCCTCATTCTCCATTTCTTCTTCCTCCTCCTCCTCATCCTGTTCTGTGCTTTCATCACCAGGCAGACAAACATATTCCTCATCCTCCTCTGGTTGGTTGGAGTACTCCAGCTCGTCCTCAGTCCTCAGTGCCATCCTCCTCTGTGGCACTAAGGCTGCGATGCCATGGCTCCTACCTGTGCTGTGTGCATTTGTGGGTGTGTTTCAACCTATGAATCAATGCCTCATCTGTGTATGCCTGGATGTGAAAGTACACATTTAACAAAGTGTTTGCGCCTGAGAAGACAGTGGGAGTGCACAGTGCATAAAGCATGTCTCTCTAAACACTCCATGCTAGAGTCCCGGCAAAGTCTGTCTGTCAAATACCAAACGTCTGCTGAGTGTGTTTCCTGAAGGTGTGTGTGTATAATTTGTCCTCTCTGGTGGCTCCGCGAGACAACCAGATAAGCTGACTCCTCCCTGTCTCCTCTGTGACTGGTCAGTGAATGGCCTACTCTACTTTCCCACAGACAGGGGGACAAACACACACACACACCCAAGTTTACAAGAGGCTATCCAGCAGATTTTTAAGGTCATAAAACTAGGTTAAAATAGATTTAACACAACAGATGACGGCATCTAAAATAATAATCTGTGATATGTGTCTTTATCCCTGTGATCCTCAAACCTTTCATTTTTTACCTTTTCCACTTACAGGGTTGAAATGGTTCAGGCTGGCAAATCAGAGCTGAGAGACACACACCTGTTTTCTTGGGAAGGCTTCTTATCTTTGTATCCAGTGAGAGAAAGTCCTTTTACAACCCCCCCAAAGTTAAAGTAACTTGGTACAGTCCCGTTCAGCCTCTATGGTGACAAGAGCAAACAATAATAGACCTGCACCTGTTTCCAGGGTGTGGCCAGGCACAGGGAAACCTTTATAGGTGAATGTTTTTACATACTTCACCTCTGGCCTGTATCATCAGGTGAGATTCATGGGAAAGCAAGCGCCATTTGGACTGAAACGAGGGCAAATTATCAGCTGAATAAATGGTTATTCAAAGTCTTAATATCTGCCACACTGTGAAGTCATGACAGTCAAATGGAGAGTTTTAAGCACTTTCCCTTTTCCCAATCACTTTTAACAAGGTTATCATGTCCTTTAATCAGAAAAAACACGGTTCTCTTGCTACTCCAATAAATAAAAACAACACCGAAGACTGGCGAGACATGAGATAAGGTTTCCAGACCAAGAACAGCTCATGATGTTAGAGAGGCTGCGATCTGAGACAGTACACTCTCACGTCTCTATACAACCCTTTGCACCCTCTGTTTTCTATGAAATGCACAAACAAGATGACAGCTATGATACAATTGTGATTTCACCCACAACATCCACCTCCTACCTAAAGTGATAACGTACAGGAAGTGGATGTTAAGAAGGAAAGTTTTCACACAATCAGCCGCAGAAAAGTGACTTTAATTTCTCAAGAAACTACACGTAGGAATATCTTCAGGCTTTAAATCCAATTCAAACATTTCAAACTTGCACGCTGAAAACTGGCACAAAAAGACTGTTACTGTCAGGAACTGGGTCAAGCCGACCAGACTGTACAGCATGTTCAGTGGAGGTTTTTGGAAAATCAACTCAAAAGGACGAGACGAGAGTCTTTGTCAGAGTTTCATGAAAGCCAATTTTTTTGTGTGTAATTAAGTTACCCATTACCTTTGAGGGACTTCCTTTTGGCTTGATGAACTGAACTTCTATAACCTCAAGATTACAAGCCTTATCACATCATTCAAATGCTTCAGGTGAGGCTGAGTGGTTACGCATCAACAGAAGGTGTGCTGATACGGTGCTGCTCAGTGAGCCATAGCTAGCTGGTGGTGCATTTTAACAAACTGTCCTGTGAATGACTCTGTCATGCTTCGTTTTCACATTCGTGACCACAAACAGTGAATAGGTGTATATACTGTACTGCATGTCAATGTCACGTGTCCATCTGAGCTGAGCTAGTCCGACCCATAAGACCAGATCCTTTCTAAATGAGTACGGGCCACACCAAAGCAGCCCAATTTTCTGCTCATTAGTCACTGCTCAAGTGTTATAATTACTGTAATTGGTCTAGAAAACTGATGCCAGCTCGGTACCGTCCTGCATGCTTGAGTAACTCCACTAAATGGCGCTATGGATGCAATGCAGCAGCAACAAAGGAGCCCTGGCTAAACGGCACTCAGTGCTTCTGAGCAGCATTTCTCTCCCTCTCATTGCTTTTCTGGTCACATTTTCGCTTTACACTTCACTGGTTTTTCCGTTTTCCTTTTCCTATGAACTCCCTGCTTTCACCTGATTTTTATGTTAGGTTGTTGCTGCCATGTGCCGCACAGTAGTTTTGAAGGAAATTAGACAAGGACTTTACAGAAATAACATTTTAGACTGTTACTGATGTACAGCCCTACAACCCTGTTAAAACTGAAATGAAACAATAAACAATAACAATGGCCTGCTATAGCTCGAGGCTCGACATTTCTCTACTTGTATTCTCCTTGATTTCCTAGTCGCTGTTTTCTTTGACACGCAAACTGTTGTAAAAGTCAAGTGGGAACTACTGTTTCCCACTTCACTGTGTTGCATAAACAGAGTTTATAACGGGTCATTTCTACGTAAGGTTTAACAAAACTCAACGCAAACTCATGTGATATGAGGGAGACAATTACAATCTGACAGTCATGATCTATATAGACTTAGAAACAAAGGCATAATTAGTTTGCAGTCACATTAACCACATTAAAAGTTAAATACTGATGAAAATCCACATTGTGTCTCCCAGTTTATTTTTTGATTTTTCTGTAAGTATCATGCCACCTCTTCACATCCCCACTGGAAGATTAGTTTGCCCTCTTTCTCAGCCACAGTTCTCTGTCCTGGTTGCCCTCTATCTATCCATCCAGCAATTTGTTTTGAATGCTTCTTTAAGTGCCAAAAATATTTGGCAGGCTGCTATCGAGCAGGGTGGCTCAGCGCAGCTTGCAAATCATTGGGCTAAATATAAGCCAACCTACTTCCACATCCCTCCCTTGCATATCTCAGAATAACACCAAACCAACTGCTTTCTATTTCTGCCTCCACAGATTTATCAAAGAACCTGCACGTCCCCTCTCATTTGTTTTTTTTTTTTTTATCATTGCAGCATCAAGCACAGGTGTGAAATCTCTCGTCAGTGTCTTTTTGTCTCCGAAATAGTTTGTCACAGACCTTGGCTAAATAATACTGCAGATGTTTAAGCTGCACAGCTCACACTGGGGGGCTGCTGAGCTGTCTCAAAGTGTTATGTAAGAACCTCTACAGAGCATCCCTGACACTCATGCACGATATGTGCACGTCATTAATGGATCGTGTTTGTTACTTAATGAGTCAGACTTTCACATTAAATGCACAGTTCAATTCTTCCAAAATATATCACTTCCCAGTTCACGTAACATGCCTTTTTTCAGCCAAATGGAAAGAAAATATTGCATGTTATGACTGTTTATTAGTGACACGGTGCCTCAAGACATGGACCATCCTTACAAGGGTTGAAAGATGTACAGACAGAGGGGAGGAGGAAGAGCCACAGGCAGCACCAACAGGCTGCTAATAAATCAACCTCTTCTATAAACTGCTGCTCGTCACACACGTCACATGACCATCAGGTACCATCAGTCCTCCACATGTCCTGACTGTATGCGTGTGTGAATACAGACTGAACATTGGAGCTCCTGCAAGACAACAGAGCAAGCCGTCGTAAGAAACTGGGGTACATTACATAAACGCACGTCACTGCACCAAATTCTACGATTAATGGGCAGTTTGAGTCACTCCAGGTCAGCTCTCATTCAGCTGATGTGATAAACGGTTGGTGGCTGAAATCGACCAACAAAGAGGAATAACAACCATCCCCGGTCCCACTCACGCCCGCTCCTGACTCAGCTGCCACAAAGCACCTGTTACAACACCGTCTGCTGCTTTGATACTGCTGCGTTTATCTTTTCTGTAACATCTGCCTCCATATTTTCTTGTGTCCACAAGGTCACAATCTTAAATGTAAACTAACAGAGAGAAAGCAAAGGCTGACTCCACTAGAGGTTTAGATGAGGGACAATAAAGGCATTTTATCTTTTTTTTTTTTGATAAACTACCTTATAACCCACGTCTATTATTATACTGAGGGGATCTACTTATAATCTACTTATTCACCAAGCTTGTTTAATTTTGACCAACTCAGCTTCTACCTACAACCCTCCTTCACTTTACCCCAAGTCTGTGTGACAGCAGGGGACACGTTACAAAACCTGGCCAGCAGTTACCAAACAGTGTTACAACACATTCATAGGCATTATCAAAGCTCTTATTCATACTACACATTTATATGTATGAACTTTGACTTTTTCTCAACTCGCCAACGAGGAAGTACTTCCTTCCATTTAAATCTGGTTCAGTTTCTTTATAAACTACACGCAGATGGAGATCTGGATCTAATGCAGCAAGCAGCTCACTTGCTGTGTCAGTGTAGTTTCTTATTTTGGTACCGTCAGTGCATTTTTATAGTATACCACAGTGGTTAAACCCAAAGCCAGCCCTAACAAATCCATTTCTGTTTCCCACAATTCAATTCAACTAGTAACATCAGTGATGTGGGTGGTTTGACTCAACTCTTCAAAGACTACGTCTCACTTCATAAAACTCTCGCAGACAGTTGTCTTACCATCAGTACACTCTTCATAGTACCAGTCCAGTTCATAGTAGTCTGCCTTGACAAACCTCTGGCCTCTGGTGTAGCCTCGTCTCTTCATGCTCACTGCTCTGATGGACGGCTGTATTGTTTCCAAAGTCCCATCAGCTGGAACATCTCCAGCAAATCCAATGTCCCAACATGCTTAGAGACGACCAGAGACGGCTGCCGGGGTCATGCTAGTTACTGATAATGTCCGTTAGTCAGTCAGTCAGTGCCCACTGCCGCTATCCCAGCATGCATAGCAGTTTCCAGCTGGCACACGGTCATTCTCGGTGACAGTCTGCTCGTTTTCATCATATGTCCTTTGTGCCCCACACTCATTAGCGGCAAACTGTCAGCGTCTGATGCTCCATATTTGTTGTGGTGCTCTTGGCATTTCTGCGTGTCATCCCACCGAACCGTTGCCTGCGTCATCGGTTGTCAGCAGAAAAAGAAATGCATTTCTTTATTGTCCTTTTTCTCCATTGCTAATTCTTCATCGCTTCAACCGACACCACATGAGTTAGCTGGAATCTGCTATCTTCTGTCAATCTGTGCTGCCTCCCTCTCCTTTGGTCTGTCTTCTTTCTTTTCTGTCCATCAGTTTTCCCTCAGTCCCTTTAAAGCTTCAGCCAAAGTGCCAGATTCTACCCTCCCATGCCTCCGTCCATTTATAGCTTCCTGTCAGTTTATCCCCCCCCCCGTACTGCTGCCTGTCTGTCCTCTAGCCGACCTTTTCTGAGCTCATATTATTGCCATTGTCGTCTCTTTTGTAACACTCCCTGCTCTGTGACAGCACCGGCTCTGCACATGGACCACCGCATCCCCAACAATGACCCAATAAACACAGAGTGAGAGCGAGCAGTAGCAGCAGCAGCAGTCACGGGTTTTGCAGCAGAAATGATCATCATCATGACACAGTGGGGTGGGCGGGGTTAGAGGATGCCTTGCAGCCAATGGGAGGCGGTAGCATCACTGGCTCGCTCCCGCCCAGTCTCCCCCTCCTCTCCTCTGCTGTGTCCTTCTGTGTGGTTCCTATGGCAACAGTCTCAGACTCCAAGGCCCGAGGCCGAGCAGCACGGCATGTGAAAGCAGTGCAGCGTTGGCAGAGGTGACGTTGCCGACACAAAATGAATGAACACAGTAAGTATTCAAGGATTGTTCATTTTAGCTGGGGAGTGATAAAACGAGAGACAGATAGTCGATGTGTTGTCAGGGCAGAGGAAAAATGCAAGCTAGCAAGGCCATTTCAATGACAATATGAGCTCAATTCAATGTCAACAAGCTTGGAAATGCTAACAGAGACTGCCACGACGCACACTATTAGACATTACAATGAAGTCAATACATTCTGATACTGGCACAGTGAAGCTATCACAAGGCCAGGACCAATAGCTATCAGGCAAATAGCACTTTAATAATATATGTTTATGAATGCAACTCCTGCTAACAAAGTGGCTCATGCACAGTTTGATACCAAACAAGCCAGAGGGGTCATGTAAGTGCTGCAGTTTTACTTGTAATAATGCAGTGAGGTTACATCAGCTCCCAGTGACAGATCCACTCACAGTCCAGCATATCTTTCCACTGTATAACAATAGAGGTATCATCACTTCTGGATGACAGGGACATATGCATTCATATTTTGCATGACTAAAAACATGTATTTTGAAAAATATCATTAAATCTCATGGCCAGTTTTTAAGTAAGTTTGCAGTCGCTACACCAAAGCAGATGTGAATACTATCCACAGAAATACAGATGTGTGATGTTGTGAAAGGAAAAGGACGTCTGTGTAATAAGTATATAACAACATATTATAACAGTACATAATAATAATAATAATAAAAAAATACTCCACTGGTCTCTTAAGTGACTCTTCATCCATATCCACCACACATTAACTGGTTTTTCATATGGCTGTCTGCACTGATCACCAGCTACATTACAGCAAGAACAGCTATGGGAGCATCGATCGATCGGACAACCCATCTCCTCTGTTTAGTGAGACGTGTGGGTGCGATGTCATCGCAACATGAAGCTGTCTTGCTCCCTGTTGGTCAGTCGCCTCAGCACCATCACATCCAACATGTCCACATAAGTCGGTGAATTCATTGTTTATAATAAGGATCGATGTTAGACAGGACAAGTAATTGCATACTTAAATTCATTATGAGACTGCATGTGGTTGTTTTTAAATGTTTAGTATATGATATTTTATCAGACAGAAAATATCCCTTAACCCCAGCACAGCAGTGAAACACAGCTTTATGACCAGGATGAAACCAATGTGGCCCATCGCTGCTCATTCATGGCCCTCAGGGTGCTGACACCCAACCATCTGTCTGAAGCAATAATAATGAGGAGCAACATGCGTCCAGTCAGGGTGAGGATCGCTGGGGAAAAATAAATACGTGGATCACAAAAGCAGCATTGAATATTTAGAGGAACTCCCCTTGAAAAATGTCTCATACTGTTTATTTTGTAACCTGACCTTGTCAGCTTATATGAAGAATGTCAAGTCCAAAGTCCGAGTCAACGCGGGGCTTCGAGGTGAAGTTACAGTTCTCAGCTAAGTCTATTTATAAGATGTTTGATCTATTTTTAGAAACTGCTTTCACCCTGAGTCACGGTTTAAGCAGACTTGAATTAGAGCTAAATTATTCATGGTGAAAAAAAAAAAAACAACCCAATTTACTTTCCCTTTGTTCTCCGTGTGCGCACGTGTTTTATGTGAGCCTGTCTGTGTGTGTTTACTTGCTTTCAATTGTGTGCAAGTGGGTGTGTGTGTGTGGCCTTCAGCTGGCGTCAACCACAGGGCTGCACTTAGTTTGATAAGACAAGAGGAGACACGTGCACCGAGACCCAACAGAGGGCTGAGTGCAAGAGAGAAGCTAAATATCAACCAGAGAGAGAGAGCGAGCGGTCTGCCCATAACAGTGTGGGCGTGACAGCTGGTCATGGTTTCCACAACAAACACACCTCATGGGTCTCTCTCTCTGTCTCTCCTCTCTCTCTCTCTCTCTCTCTCTCCTAAGGTCAGTATAAACCTATAATTTTCAGCACAGATTGACTCATTTTCACTGTCCAATAACATTTTCTCGAGGTTAGATGTAGAAATCTAATTTTCTGCACCTAGTATTTGACATAAGTTTGGTGTTTTAACTTAAACAACAGTAACACATTGAAATATTAACACCTATATATTTATGGGGTGATAATATTTCAGACATGGGCGGTAATACTGAGCCGGACCACAAAACAGATCACAAAACACTCAAAAGTTAACCCTGCTCTGTCCAGACCCAAAACCTAAAGAATTATATTTTTGTATTAAAAAAAAATCAAACTCTCACTTCAACAATCATCATCTGCACATTTGGAAGAAGATCAAGCTCCGTATCTGTACAAATCAACAGCATGTGATGAACTTACAGAAGTATTTGAGGGTCTCCTCTATCTGTTCAGTAGTCAGGTCGAGGGAGGAGTCGGGGTCCACCAGTGGCGTGTGCAGCCAATCATCTTGGTCGTAGCCGAAGATGGTGTCGGCCCTCAGCTTGTAGACTGGCAACTGCTCCTCCAATAAGCTGATAATCTCAAGCTCTGGCAAATCAGTACTGTTACACACATCTGCACAGAGAGAAAGACAGATGCTTTTCAGTTTGTTCTTTTCTTTGGCTATTTGTCAGTCATGATAAACAGACATTAGTTACAGGCAGTGGCCAAAGTTCATATCGATTCCAGCAGAGATACAGTTAAAGTCAAACAGTGTGCCAAAATGTCATCTCTGGGTATTTGTAACAATTCACTGTAGGATCACTTCATCCATTACAACTGAAAGTATATCATGCCATCTAGTGGTATATTAAGGAATTAATCCTCCACTCACCACTCCTTGCATCTGCCTGTGAAGCACTCACTGGAGGTTGGGTTCATTTGTGTCAATTTGCATCCTCAGTTAAATTAATCAAATAGCTATTTAGAGTGGGCCTGTGCAAATTAACTCCTTTGCTTACGTTGGATGGCAACAAATGTAAACTGAATCAACAAGATGGCTTTGTCTCTCACAGTATATACTGTGTATTAGGAGTGTTTTATCATGCTGTATATGCCAAATTACATTTATTTACTTCTCAAATATCAGTGTTGCCAGCAGACAGACTTTCAATATTCATCTCAAAAGGCACATCAGAAAAGCATAATCACAAGTGGAGAAAATCTGAGGGTCAGCTTCCTACTAACTATGAAACCTTCTGTCATATTATGAAAAGACTAATTATTACAACAAGGATAGGCATTTTCATCCAGTAAAAGCAGACTCTTAAACATTCTCAGAAAAGACCTGCAATCATTTACACATCTCAGCATGGCTCCTTTGACATGGCAGCTTAACCGGCCTATAAACTCTTAAGTATTTCCATAATAAAGTCAACAGCAGCCCTCCACTGAGAGCCACGTTTGTGTGCTGCAGTGGAAAACTAAATAATCTTACCTAAGTTTCCAGCTATGTGCCTCCCACACAGAGAGGGGTTAGTTTGCTTTTAAAAGGGGCATCCATTTAGGACTTCATTACAGTGCACATTCTCTCTGTTCACACAAAAAAATTAGGTTTTGGTCACATTTTTTGACAGAAATGTGGAACTGAAAAGGTCTTGAATAGACAGAATTAGCATGGACATAGAATGAGAATTAACATACAGTAAAAATAAAATCCTTTGTCTTTCTGCCTCCCTCTATTCCTGCCTCTGTCGCTCTCCCCTGCTGTCTGTCTGTCTACATGTATGTCCCCCTAACAATGCTGTCTCTCACAGTCTGCTAATCCAGACTGAATGACTGACTGTGCTGAAAAAGGGGAAACACACACACACACACACACCAGCTGGGGGATCATTCAGCATGCACAGCCAATGAGGATTCAACACAGTTGTATGTACTGAATTGCAATTTCTACCAATGCTTTGAGAAAACTGACATTTTAACATAAACTTAAGTTTTTAGTCATTAATTTATGTAGATTAGTGAGATAATTCACAGAAAAAACATCCTTGCTATTGTCTTTGGCTAATCATACATTGAGTTTGTATCTTCCTTATACATGATCACTCTTTAGCCATCTTTCATTTGTGCTTCATTGTCATTGCATGTCTTTGCAGATCCTTTTTTCCTCATTTTTATAATAACATATTGAATCAGTGGTGCCTTTAGGATAACGCCACACAAAAGTTAAATCCCAAGCCATGATCCCTGCAGCGAAATCAATGGCCTTATCAATACTATTATGACGATAACAAACCAGATCTCTATTTAAATTAAGAGCCCTGTGAAGGAGTGTAACAGCTTTGAGCTTATCTTAAAATGATTCAACCACAACCCTACCCTGACTCAAATAATATCTGCACAAACCTGATCCCGTTGAGGATCTTTCTGGTCAGAAAAACAACATTTCTCCTCTGTGCTGATATGAAATGTGACCAATGCACTTCAGCTCCTAAAATGAGTACTGATAGGACACAGTTGAGGATAATAATAGCACAAACTCTTCTGAGCTGTGTGTGCTGACAAAAGGTCAATGGAGACAGCAATATATGTGTGTGTGTGTGTGTGTGTGTGTGTGTGTGTGTGTGTGTGTGTGTGTGTGTGTGTGTGTGTGTGTGTGTGTGTGTTGTATTAACATGATAGATTTTCAATTTTTGCAATTTCTCATTTTGTCAAATTAACAGGAGGCACCATGTTTAAATGTATTCACTCATCAAGTTTTCATTTAGCCTCATATTATTTTCACAGCTATTAAATAGAAACTGTCACTAATTAAATTGCAAAAAGAGCAAAAAAAAGTCAACCAGGACTGTCCAAAGTAAGTCAAAGTAAACAGACTGACTGTGGTGAATGTTGTCGACTCGTGTGCTGTCCTGTTGTTCTCTGACAAAATTTCCCGTGAGACAATAAACTGTATCACATGATGTCTTTTGCAGACCACCGGTAATGAGAAACAGTAGAAACACTTATTTTACCCTCTTAATACTGAATCAAAGCGTCGTAGAATATAATCAAAGTTTGGGATCGATGAACAAAGTTGATATATCACCAAGAGAAGTTAGTTCAAGTCCTACATTCAAATTTAAATATAGACCGCTGGCACAAATAACACAACCGGCAGCAGCCAGGAGCCACCAGAGGACAAAAGTTCAAGTTCAAATGTAAGAATAGGCCCTGTCACACTGTCAAACTGAGCAATAAACACACCAATGTGTGCAGAGGACACTGAGAGTCAGAGGGGCAGAAAGGCCGACAAGTGTCAAAAATCAAGATCAGGTTATTCTGTAGGCTGCAGAAATAACAGACAATTACACAAATCGGAAACCACTAACTAAGGCAAAGCGATAAAGAAAACCGTTACAATCAGAAGATACTTGCTGCTTTACTCCCAGTACTTAAATAACACTGCACATATAGCATAACTACAAGTAGTATCACTGGACTGAGAGCCAAAATTAGGTCACCAAAGAGAAGAGGGGTGTACGGCCACACATCCTGGATTCAAACCACCACACATGGTGTTGATGTCAGACTGAGTCATGTGGATTTTGTTAAGCAGAATTGGACCGCAAGTTTGAATCCAAGTGCAACGCCTCTTCTTTCCAACATGGCTGCATCCTGTAAACTATTACATTACAGCAGTGCTGCTTGTGGCCAGTTAACCTTTTTACACTACACTTTACTTCACTGTAAGCTTTTAAAAACAATTTCTTTAAATGGTGGAGCAGAGACAATGAACAGTGTCAGATTCAGACCTTTAAGAACATTTGACAGACTTCGGCTTGGAAATACAAAGAGTTAACTTGTAAAGGCAAATCCCTGAAGCACATTTAACTATACAAGTCAAAAAAAGGGAGAGAGCAGCTGGCTGATTCACAGACAGACAGGAGGACGGCCAAAAAGAGAAAACAAACACAAGGGAAGATAGAGAGATAGAGACACCGAGAAAGACGCTATCCAGATGTCAGCCAGGCTCGCCCTAAAAGTTAACTGGAGACTAGCAGGGACTGGCAGGAAGCCACACCGTGCACAGTGTACTCACTCATGGTGCCTGGAGCCCGACAACCACCGACTCCGCTGCCCTCCAATCACATTTTCCACTGGACCAGGGCAAGGTCGCAAAGAAATAACACAGAGAGCAGTGGGAGAGAAAGAGCATTGGGGGGGGGGTTGAGACACGGGAGGAACGAGGACAGGGTGCTAAAAGTTTTAGAGAAGGACACTGGGTGTAAGATACAGAGAGAGGGAGAGAGAGGGAGTGGGAGGGAGGAAAAGAGGGAGGGTGGACTCAAGAGGAGAAGAGACCCGAGCCAAACTGGTTCGTCATGCTTGACATGCCAGTGACGGTATCCACATGGACCGCCCCACGCTCGATCCCCTCCTCCCTCTCTTCCTCTCTCCGACAGCCAACCAAACCAGCTGGACTCTTCCTATGAGCTGCACTAACTAAACACTCTCTCTCTCTCTCTCTCAAACTCTCTCTCTCTCTCTCTCTCTCTCTCTCTCTCTCTCTCTCTCTCTCTCTCTCTCTCTCTCTCTCTCTCTCTCTCTCTCTCTCTCTCTCTCTCTCTCTCTCTCTCTCTCTCTCTCTCTCTCTCTCTCTCTCTCTCTCTCTCTCTCTCTCTCTCTCTCTCTCTCTCTCTCTCTCTCTCTCTCTCTCTCTCTCTCTCTCCCTCCTCTCTTTCTCCTATCCTGCTTCAGACACACTCTCGGTAACAGAAGGCCTTTCAACTCTGTCAACCTTAAACTCTTACATGGAGAGAGACAGACCTGGTGGAGGACACTGTGATTATGGAGTGTATGTGTGAAACCCTCTTGACCGCCAGAGCAACAGGTCACTGAACAGATTTAAGCAGTTTTGAGCGGTAATCAAGGTCATAGACACAACACGAGCAAAGCTGCAGCAGAACGTGTGCAGAGTGTGTTTTCACGTAACCCTGCTGATCCCAGAGTGTTTGGGACCGAATGGCACCTGATATGACTAAATGTGTTTCTAAACAGTGTATAAAGGTCTTAGAAGCACACTAATAGCTCCACTAATCAGTTTATGGTGACTGGTCCTGTTAATTTGAGCGGTTAGAGTAGTGCACAAAATGTAAAAACTATTATAGCTTAAGGGATTGTTTTAGAAATCTTTATATCAGTTTTTAACAACAGTTCCACAAGAGCTGCTGACCTGATGTTTAAACCAAAAAATATTATTGTGAAAATTAATTGTGTGTCACTCTCTAATCTGAAGTTTTTGGGTACTTGTTGAGAGGATGTTTTCAATGTGCCCATTTCATTTTAAAACACATTTCGAATATATATTTTTTTTATTTATGAAAAATCAAACTTTATATTTTTAATTCAGTCCTGTATGTCCATTTCTGAGAAAAACCCTCTAGACCCTCCATGTACCTTCCATGACAGAAGTCGATAAAAACAAAACTTCTAAATTATCAAACTATAATCCACTAACACTGCACACTTTTCCTCTTTAGGGACATTCAATCAAATACCTCACTGCTGTTCCCATGAAGCCGCAGCACAACCTTGTCCAGAATTAGACTGGACTTCGCTTGAAAGCTGCCGCTGGTCCCAGAGGGTGAGCACATGGCATACAGGAGCGTACGTCAACGTGGTCAAATATCACTGACAGCCTACGAGGTCTGTGAGCTGCACACCGAGGTGGTCAAAAGTCACCAACCCTTTAAATCTCTGAGGCCACTGTGAGTGTGTATGTGTGGTTCTTCACTAATGTGTTGGCTTGTATAAGAAGAATTACCACTGTGCAGCGGCAAAAGCCCAAAATAACTACAGGTATAAATAACCAAACTTTAAACTGGAAAAAAAACATTTCATTATTTCCTGACATTTAAATTAACTACTTACAGTTGTACTGGTTGTACTGGACAGACAATACCCTGTTATAAAAATGAGTTTACATTACAAAACTCAGAAAACAGTCAGCTGACAGCCTGACTGCGACCTGGAGTTTGAGTCAGACCAGAAACTAGAGTCGAGCATTACAACACAAAAAGACACGACAGCACTGCTGACTGGGTTACAACAGCCTGCACAAAGAACTCAGTGCTTTATGGTTGCACAAGATATGTGCTGGTTTTGTCACTTGAGAGTCAAGAGGGACATATTTTGACTGTTTGACCTCACCTGACAAACTAATCCAGAGTCAGTTCAAAATAACAGATAAAACTTTCTGACTAACTGTGGGATGTATGTGGGCTCAACAAAGTGTGGAAGGATCGTTTTAAAATACAAACCAATGGAGTATCAGGGAGAGAGGCGGTTGTACTGGAAGGATTTTAATTCAATCCAACTAATTTTATCCTACTGTAAAAGTAGAATATCTTTGTTAATAACAATACGATAAGACAGACAAACTATAAAATGCTTAACTAGAATATAATATGACAACTGTCTGACGAGTTGTGTATCCATTTCTTATTCTTGTTGCAATTTTTTAGCAGTCCTGTTGTGGAGTATAAAAACTGAAGCGAGAGCTGAAAACGATCAAATAGGGAGGCATGGACGTGACAGGACATGTGGCCGTATCGGATATAAAATCATGCAACCTAACATGCCCGAAACAGCAACAGCTTTCATGAGTCTGACAAAGAGAGCAAACAAGAAAAAAATGTGCACTCCTTTGTCATCTCTGGACCGGGTGATTCAGACTTTTTCCATGTACGAAAACACTGTATCTATGACAACACTGCAAGTTAGTGTGCACTGCTTATATCTGACAGACCCCGAGTCCACTTAAAACCCTACAAAACGACCACGCTCCTCTAATAAAGTCAACTACACAGACGGACGGGCTTCACTGGGTCAGCACTGTTTCAGTCTCACGCTACTTGTTGTGTCTCTCGACTTTGTGATAGAGCAAACAGCGAACATGAAACAAGCTCGACTCCAAACATTGCAGCACAATGGATGTTTTTCGCATGCCGTGATTGGATCAGAGTCGGGAAGCAGACTCAGCAGTTTGGATTCTTCTCCGCCGGTCCGCTTACATAACTTTGCCTCTGTCTCGCTCAGGTTCTCTGTCCTCCGGTCTCTTCTCTGTCTGCACGTTTGTTCCTGGGCTCTCTCCTCTCTCTTTCTCTCTCCTCAACAAGCATCCCATAATTACACAGTTACTCAACTCTTTACATCACTGCTGGCCGGTAACCACGGAGAATTAACCTCACGCCCAGGAACTGCCCCATGGCGATGAGCTGCTCTATTCAGCTCTTTGTGTTCATTCATCCTCCAGACTTGGTTAAATTATATACACACACACACTCCCACACAAGGTTTCTCTGTTGGTGAGGAAGTATTTAACTAGCGAGTGAGTGAGATAGAGAGAGAGGAAGAAGGAAATGAAGAGGCGAGAAAGACCTTAAATATCACAGATTATACATTTATTTTGGAGAGTTGAGCTTGTTATAGTGATCTTATCATACCAGCAGATGGCAGCACTAACCGCTTCAACTATCATGCCCTTGACTGACTTCAATGTGAAAGGCACATGACTACAGTAGATATTACAGCATGTCATTTCACCTCTGGGTTTGCAAAGTACAAAGGTTACGCTGTTGGCTGTTGCACTAAAACATTACCAATCTTTCAGTAAGTCTGACTGATAACACAAGAATAAGGTTTTGCATCTTTTTTTTTTACTTTGGCACGACAAAATAAAAACATTTAGAGCCTTGTCATAGAAAACTATGACAACACTAATATACTGTCATTATACATAAAAGTTTAAAAACTAATAATGATCAAATTTGAAATAAAAAGCATTGTTGAGACCTGGAATCTAGCTAGAGAAGAGAAAAGTGAAGCAGTTTCTGACACTATAATACAACACAACAACACAGTAAACAAGCTCATATACTTCCTGCCAAATGTCCTCACACTTCACACAGTTTCAGCAAAACTAGAACTAATAGGCCTCAAACGAGCTCTGCAGGACAACTGTAGTTGTCGACACTATGCAGTGGTCCTTTTGCTTTGTCCACCACCTGCGTACATAAGCATGGTTGAGCAGCATGCGTTAAGAAGCAGCCAATAATGTGCGGATCCAGTGACCGCAAAAAGGCTGACTCTCCCTCCCAGCGAGGGAACTTCACAAATCTACACACAATGTTCAGCACCTGATTGTCCCGAAGAAGCTCTGGCGTCATGGAGCTAAAACGAAAATCAACAGACCACATCATGGCACTGAAGCCGCGGGTTGTCGGTATGAATTTTCAAAAACTCGTTGTAATGAGTAAGCAGCAACCACCACAGCTGAGTGGTGACACCAATGTGGAAGTGTATAATTAATCTCTGAGTGTCTGAACCACAGCGTTGTCTCAGCTGCAGTAGAAAGCGAGAACCAGCTCTTTAAGACCTGCAGGACTTTCTGAAAGGATAAGCTGGGTTGGAAATAGATGGACGAAGAACATGGCCGAGTTCAAGTGTTCGAGGGAAGAAACTCCATCACAAGCTCCATGTTTTTTAATGCCTTGCTTCGTGGCTGTTATGCCGAAGGGGATAGAGGGTCTTTGGTGTTCAAAATAATAGAAGGAACTGAGCTCATGGTGGAGGGTGAGGTGTGGGGGTGCTACAGGAAACTACAGAAAGGGCCTTTTCCTGTTGTGCGTGTGTGCAAGAAGCTGCCACAGTCTCAATCCCTGCTGAACCGTCTCTTTAGTCTGCTGCTGTACAAGTGCTTGGACCCTTATGGACTTGTCGAAGTGGCTCATGGCCAGGCTGTATTCAGCTCCCTCTCTCCCCCTCTGTGCCCTTTCCTTACTGTTCCTCAGGGTCCTAAGCTCCTGAGCTCCTTATCACTGTGGCACTGAGCAGCTGGGTTTAAAAGTTTTATCACAAGAGACACGAGATGCTGTAGTGGGGAGTGATGGCCAGGGTTTGTAGAAAGATGGTCTCGGCTGTGTCCAGCGTTGGAGTCAGTAATAATTAATGTAATAACATTTGTCTGTCATCAGTTTTTGTTTCCGGCTCTGGACAAGCTGCACGATTCGCACAGCAGGAAAAAAAAAGAATCAATATACATTAATCTTTTATGTGTTATCACCCAGACGGGCTCGTTCTGACTGTAAGGACAGTTAGATTCAGACCACTGGACATTTGTGTCCCTTGGAGAGAAGGATGAGTTGTGAGAAAAAAAAAAAAAAAGAGAGAAAGGGCGATGAGAGTGAAAGGGTTGACAGAGACGATCGACTGGGAGTTCTTTTCACATGCCGGCTAACACACAGAGCCGAGGTCCCCTGGAGCTGCTTTACTGACAGGATGTGACATTAGAAGAGGGTCACAGAGAGGGACTGTTTCTCACAGCTCGACATGCCTCCTTCTCACACACCATCCCTCTCAGCTTATTCCAAAACCATTACAGATTGGGGGGGGGGATCTTCTTACTGTAAACTTTTAATTCTAAAGCAACTTCTACAAGACTGACCAGATGATGGGCATTTAAAAAGTAAAGCATTTGAGCCTGCTGAATTATATTTTTATGCATCTTGTGCTGATTCAACACTGCCAAATGGATTCTACTCAGTTTAGTCTCCCTGTGGTTAAAACATGTGGATGCAACATTACCAGTAATGGTCTCTGCATCTCTGTAGGCGGCTGCAAACTCCTGGAGACTTGCTTCACTGACATACTCCTCCTCCTCCTCTTCGCTGGCCAATGGGAGCCCTGGGTTGTGGTGCCGAGCTGCGCGTTCGCAAGACTGTCTGGGGGGTGGGGCAGAGGAGCCGGTGCGGGGAGGCGGAGTCTTCGGGTCCAGCTTGGCGCCGAGTGGTTACCGATTTAAAACACGGCCGGCCATGGACAAAACCCGGGCTTGCCAAACAGGATCGGGACAAACCCCATTAGATTTGGCTCGAGCACATTGTTGGACTGGAGAGGACGAAACTGGACAGGATGTCTCGAGCAGGTGGGACAGGTGGGAGTCGTAGAACCAGAACCACACAGCTGGACGTACGGAGGTTATTCACCGCACACCTCAAGGAGAGAGGAGAGAGGCAGCAAAAGACAGGAGGAGATTAATGAATTTGTGTATAATTTCATTCGTAAGTTTGATGGAAAAAAATACACACAGTCAAAGATTTCAAAATGCACAGCCTAAAATGAAATCTATCAACACTCTTAGGTTCACCCTTTTATTAGTTTAATATGTGCACACCTGTTCCTATTTATATCTAATAAAGCAAACAGAAAGCATTATTTAAATGAAACAACCCTCTCTCTCTCTTTCTCTTTTTCTCACTTGCACTGGGGGAAGCAGTAATATTTATAGACATGATGAGACACTCATCTGCATGACAGCCGATGCTAAGGCATAGATCATTACAGACTTCACTTTACACTGTGTTGTTCATTTCTAGGTGTGCAATTTAAAATGATCCAACACAAGAGCCCTGTGATAACTCATCTTTAGGAAGCTTATAATGTTCTGTGTTTGTTGACAATGCATAAGAAAGTTGTAAAGATCCCTCTGTTATTTCTGGTGGCATTAATGGGTGTTTATTGGTTGAACTGGATTGGATTTCATTATACAGAACAAGTAGGGCTGCAGCCAATGATCACCTTCATTGCTGATTAATCTGCTGATAATCACTTACTGATACATCAATCATTAGTCTATAAAATGTCAGTCTAAACCCCAAATATATTCAGTTTGCATTGATGTGTGACAAAGAAATCCTACATATCCGCTCATTTGAGAGCCTGGGACAAGAGAATGTCCTGAAGCATCTTTTTCACTATTTCTGCTCGATGAATGATCGAAACAATGAATCGATTATAAAAAAAAAAAAAAGCTGAAGGTTATTTTCCCTAACCCACCTCATAAAGAGGTTGGACGAAGTACTTTTAAAAAGGACTCTCAATATACAGTCGACATCTCTCTGACACTTTGCCAGCTAGAACTGAGCTGATCAGCTGGACAAAGATATTTGGTGCATGGAAGTTGTATTGTACAGATGCCTCTAATAAACTCTGGATTTCTCACTCTAATAGAAAAGCACAGATAGGATGCAACAGGAAGCAAACGGCAAACACATAAGCATCTCATGGATGGTTTTAATGAAGGATATGATTCATGACGAGTAAAGATGATATGGATACACAGTTTAGCTGTTGGAAGATCATATTCTGGGCGTCTAGATGATTATTGAGCTGGACATTATATAAACTACTACTCTGTATACAAGGGAGAGGACAGCCAAAAAGTTAATTCAGCGAGCTACAGCGTCAGTGGTTTAGCCGAACAGACTAAAAGCGAACAAAAGTACAACGCAGTCATATCACTCAGCAGGCTGCAGCCAAGCACTGAAGACAAACTTGGCTAAGCTTCTATAAATAGTCGACTCTTCAAAACACACACACACACACTCAGCCCTCAAGACATGTAGACCTCGACTCACTCGATCATCATTAAAAACGCAGATGTGGTTTTGTTGCAGTCCTTCCGTTTCTCTACTTTCTGTATTCTACTTTCTGTAAACCACCTCTTCTGTCCCTCCTGGATTTATCTACACTCATCTCTCCATTTCTCATCACCATCTTTCTTTTTTTTTTTTCCACCAGAGCCTCCTCTTAGACATATTGAGTCAGATCCCAATGCCTGCAGGGAAGTACTATTTAGGTCACACTGTTTCCATTATTTAGGATGTCCAAACACTGTTGCTAATGACAACAAACCATACAGTCACTGCAGAATACGTGACAGGCTGCAATGACGTGTTTCTTCTTCTGTCTTGGACCTTTTTGATGAATGAAATTAAATTCCTGAGGTTGGTACCAGGCTGGAAAAGTTAGAAACAATATTTTTAGGGATCTGAAAACCTTCTCTGACTGCAAGGTAAATTGTTTTCCTTCATCCAAACTCCCACAGGATCACAGGAGCGGACAAAAATGGAAGTGTTAGCCGGTGCCCTGAACAAATGTTCCCATTACACTTGCATTAAGGCTGACCACACAGTACTGTAAGTCCATGTGCTGTATGTTAAAGTTCAACAGTTTTCAGGATCAACAATGTCAGGATCTAACGTGTTATGGCCACAACATTCCCACAACATTCCCACCCGCCCTGTACTGTCCTCTGGTAGGGCTCACAATGGCAGGGTTGGGTTGAGTTTGGAGGAAATGGAAGATTTTAACAGGCCTGTGGAGCCGGTGCTCAAGAACATACTGTAGTAGCAACTGTAATTTCTCTCTTGGGGAAAAGGAGTGGTTTCCACCTTTTTTCATTTTTGTTAAACAGACGTTCCAATTTCAAAGGTTGCACTTTTCACAGCTTTGGTTCAGTAAATGTTCGGTTTTACCTTGGGCCTTCCTGGTCCAAAAAGGTGCGATATTGTGCTCCTACAAACGTAACTTGTTTCTGAACAAGGACAGGGGATGGGGATAAACACATTTAGCAGGCGAAGCAGTGAGTAGGAAGAGCCACTTGAACCCAGACAACCTGGGTTTAGGAGCCTATTCTAAGGCATGTGTAAAGAAAAAAGAAATGAATCTTGACTAATTCTAACAGAAATTTAAAATAATGTGCAGTATTTGCCATAAAACAAGAATATGGGGGCTTTGTAGGGAGTCCTGAGTAAATGCTTCATTTTTAGACTAAATCATTCATTTAAAAAAAAAGAAAAAGGTAATAGGGTTCAGTCCCTATTGTTGGAGTATTCATCCCCAAGTTCAGCGTCTCAGAGAAAACAATGATGCTTCCCTCCCACAGAGGATTTCTTAACACATTCTGTTAATCAGTTTACTGACTGCAACAATATGGAAATTACAACACAGACCACAAATATTCAGTCCTGGGGAGTAGCGCCACCCAAACCTCTATCAGTAACAATGCTGAAAACTCTTTCCATCCACAGCTAACATAAAAAAAAAAAAAGACGACTGAGTCAAGCCCAGCTCAGCGGTCTGAGTGTTTTGGTGTTGCAACTTGACCTCCTAGATCATAAGAATTTGTCATCTCTGTGTGAACGACACACAAACAGCACAAAACAGGTGCCGAAATCAAACTAATATCCATTTTCAAGTGTATTTTCAAACTCTTTTGAATAGGTTTCCAGTAGGGCCGAGGGCTTAGCAGGAACTTAACAGGAACTTTTGAACTTCACTTTCACTGAAAAAAAAATAAATAAATAAAAGAAAGAAGAGAAATTGAGGATAAAAAATAAAAAATGAGAATGCTGTGATTTATGCTGGGGTCTGTACCAAACAAACACCCGGAGAGTATGACGGGTATAAATTATATATTCATATCATCACACAACGAATGATGCATGTATGCTGAAACGTGTTGCAATGTCATCATGTGCAGTAACACATGCACACAAAAATATTGTGCGCAAACATGGAAATACAAACGTCATGCCCCACAAAAACATAGCAATCTTGCTATAAATTCTGTTACACCCACAATGTACCATCTGTTGTTAAAGACATAACTGCAATCACTCTCACAAACACACCCGACTTTCCCAATTAGTCCACTGCTGAAAGTTTCATCATCCACCGAGTAAGCGGAGGACAGCAAGATTGCGAGTACGCATCTGATAAGTCAGCCGACAGGCTAACTCTCTGTAGACAGTGTGCCCAAATGTTTTAAATGTTAGCCTGCCTGCTGTTTGGTACAATGACAGCCAACACATCAATTCACAGAAACATCTCTCTGCAGCACTTTTCAGCAGCTCAGTGCTGAGGTTTGTCCTTGCTGGAGGGGATTTCCTTACTTTCAACAGCTGATCATTTAATGCACTTTAGATTGGAGCAGTGCTGGTTTCCAGTGTGTGTCCCTGCTAACGGAGTACAGGAGGACGTGCTGACGGATGACCAGTCATTTCCAGTGGTCATCCATCTGTGAGCAGGAGTTTTTACCGACACGCTGTGGCTGGCTATAAGCTGGAGCTCTAACACAGGAAACGCTGTGTGCACATAAACCTCTTCACCTGAATGCCATGAAACACTCGAATCTCGAATCAGCTTCAGGACAGCGTCTTGTCTGCCCTGATAAAACAGGTCAGAGCTGCAGTGACATGTGGGTGGCTTCCACGGTCCTGCTCTGATATTAGAAACGAAAATATGTGTTGGCTGTAAACATGTGAGAACTGCCTCCACGACATCACCATGGTGAGAGGACCAACATATAAAACCCTCCCGTCATAATCTCAGCAGTTATTTTAGGGTGACAGAAAATGTGGAGAGCAGAGAAAACACTGGTTGCTACTGGAAACTGCAATGTCAACATTATCCTGTGTGCTGAAACCGCTTCATTACACAGCAGCCGTGTGTTAAACGATATAAAAGCACAGAGGTTTAGGTGCTGTTTGATTAAATGTTCCCAGTTTTTATTCTCAGTGAAACTAAATTATCACAACCTGCCCTGATGGATTCAGCCTAGGGCTCAAATTTCTCTTTATTCCCTCTGGCTTGATTAGGTAGAGTTTCATTTTATCCCCAGCTCTTTTCTCTCTAATCAAACAATGTTAAAGTCCCTCAGTCTTGCCAGCACCTTTTGTCAGCTTGCCCTGGGCTCCAGGTATTAACAGATGATAGTGACTGTGAAGATTTAAAGTATTATAGTATATGCATAAAAAGTACTTGCTGATTGCAGTACTTGAAATAAACAGTACTTGTTAAGTAGGATTGCAAAACTGTTTTCATGGGTTTAAAAATGCAACTGATACCAACTAAATGTTTGCATGAGGCCGTAAATGAAGGTCAGTCCAGGCTGCAGACCTTCCTGTCAGCCACTTTATGATCAATGATCCAATCAATAATTCAATATCCTCTGTTTGACCAGAGATGCAATCAATAACAGCCAGACGTTTAACTCTGGTGCAAAAAATAAAAAAACATTCTTCAATGATGTAACTTTACTCGGAAATTTATAATACAGAGTTGATGAAAGTCCTGAATTGATTACCATTAAATTTGAATTTTTGGAAGCACATACGTTTCATAAAAAAGACATTTTTGCATTGAAAAGTTCAGAAAATTTAAGTATTTTATCAAAAAAGGCTTGAACTGATTAACTTCATTATTCATCACAACCCTGATCTCCATGACATGTTTACACCATTTCGTTTTTTTAGGTTTACACAGCTACACTCATTGCCGTTCTCCGATTTCAGCGTTTTGTTAGAGACTGATTGGCTAAATAGACAGCTACATGACACTGGTGATTAATGAAAGAAGTAAATTCTGAGCATAATTTATCTTACTCACTGTGGCAGAGGAATGGCTGCTTGACGGTTCGTTGGTCATGTTGTGTCACTCATTAACATTCAGCTTACATTAACCGTCAACGGTACTTTCACTTTTTTTCCCCTCAACTGATGTTCTACACTTAAAACAGTCTTCTGTGCATGGAGCTCGAGAGGGCCCCCTAAACACACACTAACACACACACTAACACACACACACTAACTACTGAATAACTCGAGGAAGGCGAGGAAGACAGGAGGCAAATGGACAAAGATTTTTTATGATTTTTTGGTGATATTTCCATATTAAATTGATCCAACTTAGGAAGGACGTCATGTGATTGTTGATTAAAACTGACTCAAGCAACGCTGACATTTTTTGGCAGTTAACCCTGAACAAACACACCCAAACCTACAAAAACTACAGTTACGAGTCAGTTTGGGATTCACGAAGACATTTCGTTCTTACTGAAAGACACAAAAAAGAAAAGATAAAGCAGTATATTCATGCTGTCCTCAACCCTGGTTGAAAAAGTACATTAGTGATTGTATTAATTGTATTTTTCAACACTGTGGTCTAAAGATAAACTTATTGTTGCTTGCATGTGATTTAAATGCTTAAAAGTCAGCGTCAAAGTTTGAAAAAAGCTGTATTACTTTCTGCCCTTTGGTCTTATTTAATCATGTAGTTATCTGTACATTTGTTCAGCACCGTTACTTGTTCTATTGCTTGTGTTTTTCCTTTGTGAGGAAAAAAAAAAAGCTAAACGTTAAAGGGGTTCTTCAAAATTTTCAAAAATCTCTTCTCTCCTTAGGAGGTCTATCCCATGAGTCCATCTCTGACATACTTTCTCTTTACTCTCATTTGTTCATTTCTGCCTTGACAGGTTCTTAGTTTTCCCTTAGACTACAATCTAGCGAGCTTGTTGTGCAAAAGAGATCTGATACTGTCACCCGCAGAGACACACACAGTCTCGCTTCAACTGTCTTCACAAGAGACAAAGAGGAAGACAAAGAGAGAAGTTGGGGCGCGATGAGAAGAAGGAAGCAGGATTTTAAAGGCAAAGTCACATGATCAGTCAAAGGGAGTTGAGACATCCTTTCCGAAAGCCTTTAAATCCCTTCATGTCCTGACAGAGCTGATGTGATGAGTGAAGGGGGAAAGAGCCGATGGTTGTTCTTGACTGCATGTGTGACAGTACAGAGACTGTCCCTGCCTTCATATCACAGCAGGCAGAGAGGAAGAGGGTCCAGGAAGAAGACAGATGAGATGAGACAGAGAAAGAAAGAGATAAGAGAGAGAGAGATGGAGGAATGGAGGGAGTAATGTAAGAAAGACAAACAGAGAACAAAGTCTGTTAGGTTATTATTCTACTAGACAACAGGAAGACGGAGAGAAAAAAAAATAAAAAACAAAGGAGAAGCAGAGACTCTTTAACTACGGTTCATGCAAGGCGTTGTGCTGCACGGCTAACCCTGTCGGGACGGGGCAAAGTTGGCACAGTCGAGGAGTCTTTGCTAAATCTCTCAGCCCCGTTTGATTTTAATCAGACATGCAAGTTTTTATGTTTTTGTTTCATCCTCAGCGGTTCCACAAAGGTGCTTTCTCACGCGAGGGAGGAGGGAGATCAAAAGAAAAGCAAAAAAACATGAAAATGTCGGTCACCTTAAATATCAGAAATCCAAAATTAGAAGTTCAGAGCAACTAAATTGTCTGATGCGGCGAAGTCTGTCCATGTGGGATTCCTTGTATATTAAAAAGACATTGTTTGTCCTCGATCTGCACAGCTGCATCGCTTCAGCTCAGTTCAATGAACTGTAACACTGACACTAAAAATAACTCAACTTCTTCGCAAATAAGCGTTTTGTTCGTCTTTTTTGACCAACTGTGAGCGTTAAATCAACCTCACTTGTGCTTGCTGGTACATTTAGATTGGAGGAACATCACTCTGACTGCTGTTTTGGTGTGTCACGTGATGTTTATTTAGGAAATCTGTCCATAAATAGTAATTATTTTCACCCTTTATTCAACTGGCAGGTCGCTGTGGCTAAACTACTTTGTTGGTGCCATTGTTGCCACTGCAGGGATAAATGGCATGTATGGTATCTATGGTGGCATCAGTATGCAGAGATGAGTCCAGTCCCAGTGTCAGTCATGATCAACAGTCGGGCGGCCCAGTGATAAAATCTCTCTAAAACATACACACTCACACACAACCCGGTCCTCCTTCTTTCCGCTTGTACTGCCAGCCATAAATCCATAAAGTTACCCAAAAGTGGTCGAGTGCAATAAAAGAGCTTTGAAGTTAATATTAAGGGCCTCGTTCGTACATAAAAGCAACCTTTGTCTTTTTCGGTCCTTTCGATGATTAGGTTTTCCCGATGTGTGTGGTCATCAGTTTTAGCGCACGAGTGTGAAGTGTGAGCGCGTTTTGCAGAGTGTGTTCAGTCCTTGAGATGAGGTAGTGTTACAAAACACCGATATCACACGCGTCAAACCGCGCTACCTGATTTACCATATGCTACAAGCTTTTGAGAGAGAGTGTGTGTGGTGAGACAGAGGGGTCAGATGAGAACAAACACCCCCCCCACACACACACCACCACCACACGGCCCATCTGTCAGTCCCTCGAGCTGTCGGACATGTGAGCTCTCTGTTCAGGTCCTTTGGTTGTGTGACTCGTTCTCAGAAGTCTCTGCGAGGCCTGCTGAGTGTCTGAGCGGAGAGAGAGACCGTTCACAAATCATGTGCCGTTAGCTGGCAAAACCGACCGAAACCTTATTTAGCGTCTGGAGATCGGCTGAGAGACCCTCCTCCTCTGATGTAAAATAAAAACCACTGACCTCTCAATATACCGCTCACACTGAACATACAGAAATGTGTCGCAGCCTCTTTAACACAAACCAACTTTAACCGAGCTGAGGCCCAACATCATAGTTTCCTTCATTGTGATTGGTTTGTTTTGTTTGTTTTGGTGAAGGGAATCAATCAGGAATGACGGGTTTAACTTGAATTCATCATGATTGCGTTTCAAGAATCACAATGCATAGCCAACAGCTTTCTTTTAATCTAGTATTTACATAGTGTGACGTCCATGCAGTGGTGGAGGATGTATTCAGATCCCTCACTTAACCAAATACTAAAGCACACATGGAAACACTCTGTTACAAGCACATAAATATAATCAGGAAAAGACACTTAAAGTTCAAAGAGAGTTAAAAGTAAAAGTACTAAAGGAAATAAAATGTCCCCTGTAACCTTAATATTATATATATTCTCTCATTAGATCATTACTCTTCATGCATTCATATAAAAGCAGGACTTTACTGTTGTTGGCTGAGGTGGAGCTCATTTTGAACTATATTGTATTGTATTATTTTCATTTCATTTCTCCATTCATCAATTTACTGATTGGTTTCTAAAAGTGGTGAAAATAGTGAGAAATGCAGTCACAATTCTCCAAAGTGACACCTTCACACTGCCCATTCAGACATCATCAAAAATAGATTAAAATGATTTAAATCAGTAAAAAATGAGCAGCAAATCTTCACATTTGAAGAAGATGGAGCCATGACATTGACACTAAAGTACAGTACTCAGGTAAATGTACTTAGTTACACTCCACCCCTGCCTATATGATCATCACAGTAACTTTCCACAGAGGTGATGAAGAGTGCTCATCCTCTGTGTGGTGTATCTGTGATAATCAGGAGACTTCAGTCACTTTTAATGAGTGCAGGCAGATTTACTGTGATAGGATTAGACAAGCCTAAATCCTGAAATCAATCTTATTAAAAGGTGCTGTGACAAACTCTGAGTCCGGACTGAAGCGTGGGGGGGGCTCAGCTCCAAACACATGGGCCATCACCTGTCACACATATGAGCACAGGAGAGCAGTGATGCCAGGAAAACACTGAGATGGATGGAAAGTGGGTAAAGATGATGGGTAAAAAAAAAAACATGAAATATATCCCATCATTGAGATCCTATGATGTGCACCTGCTCCAGCCTCCCCACATGCTCTCCAAACTTTCAATCTGACACCCCCACACCTCACAGATCATTTCTTACCTCTTCACCACATCGTGCAGACTTTCAGGAGGAGAAGAAATAATCCACTTTCCTCAGTTTTGGGGGACTTTTTTCTGGTTTTCAGCCCGGCTGTGCGCGCTGTCCGACGGCGTGGTGCAGCCCGGAGGTGCGTCTCCTCTCTCAATGCGTCTTTTCCTTTTGAGCTCCAAACTTTTTTTTTTTTTAAACTCCTCCCTGAAATCCAGTCGGCTTCAGAGATGCTTCACCTGACTCTGATCTCAACCTGGACAGCCAATGTGCAAGTTTACGCCTTCTTCTGATGCGTCTGAGCAAAACCTTCAGCCCAAACTGGGAGACACCATCTGCAGCAGGGGGAGGGTAAGGTGGTGATGAGGGGGAGGGGGGAGAGTAGGATGGATATGAAGCCACTCTTTAAAAAAAAATACAAAAACTGAACAGATGCATCGTGAAAACGTCATTCAGATTCATCCTGAGTCTGTTCACAAAACTTTAGATGTTGTTTTTTAGTGTTTCTTTGCAGGAGAGTCTGTTGATGGAGACAAAACTGCTGAGCTGAGCCGGAGTCAAGGTGAAAAAATGAGCAGGTACATCCGGTTTGGGTTTTTTCGAATAAAAGCATGGATGTTTTATTTTGGTTTGAAATTGGCAGACTGCACTTTGACATTTATAGGAGACTGTTTTTTTCCCCCCACATAACACGTGTATTTGAGCTGTGTAGAAAAATATCATGACACTTAAATGAATGATGGTTTGCACATTATGTTTACTATAAAGTTGATTTACTGTATCACAGTATACCAATATATATGTTTCATATTTTTTCGTCTATTTTTATATAAATATATTATATTTAATTCTTATTTTTGCGCTATTTTTGGTCGTTGTTTTATGTTTTTCCTGATGTCATTTTTTTTTTTTACAATTTGTAAGAGCTTTATTGCTGTATATGATAAGTGTGTATTAGGTGTCTAAACCAGTTCATTTGACTTGAACCTCCTGCAGTTTCATGCTGAGACTGTCAGCCCAATCCAGGCATTTTTTTGGGAAACAATAGTTGTAGTTGTAAAAAATATGTAGATAAGACTGTACTTTCATTTATTATTATACTTTATTTTTTGTTGTGTTGCAGTTGCAGTACGAGGAAGGAAAGAGTGCAAATAAAAACAAATAAACAAAATATAACAGTAGGGATGATCAGTAAGGTTCAAAACCACATTTACACAATGTTAGATAAAACAGGTTAAAGGCAAGTATTATAAAAATAAATATGAACTAGTTAACAGTGAGGCGCAAACCCAGAATATACATAAGGTCAAAAAAAGTAAACAGTTTACAATATCAGTACAATATAATTACTTTACGTTATGTAAGTGTACAGCAAAAATGATGTCTTTATATATATATATATATATATATATATATATATATATATATATATATATATATATAGCTACATTTGCTGAATTTGTTGATAAGCTTTACAGACTCCTATTGAACATAAAAGAAACAAGGCATTTATCATCTATTTTATTTTATTCATATCATATATCATCATGGAAATGTGATCATTAATATAAGACATAAACACTAATACCAATTGGAAAAAAAACAATTGAATGTATTTCCTGCTTTTATTTTGTAGAATAAAATGTTCTCACAGGAAACGCTTCTCTTGGCATGTTTCGGCAAAATCACATGGTTTGAAACTTTATTATTTTAAGTTCCGTGCAGTGAGAGGATTTCTTTTGTTGTTCACACTTTCTCATTTAAATGCCACATTTAACAACATTTAACCTGTCTTAAAGTATATTTTAATTCAATCTCGCCGTGTTTGCTTTTGCTTTACTCTTCATTAGTTTAACATTTCTGTCGGTGTTTTACTGAGGGTTTTATTGTGTAATACAGAGGGAAAAAAAATGAAAATGCCCCTCCACATTAACAGCATGAGGCTGTTGTTTCTTGGTGGGAAAACAATACTTTTTTCGTTTGTTTTTTGACATGCTTTAGATGCATGGTGGTGATTAGAGGTGGCAGATGCTCGACTATAACATAAAACTCCAATTTCACCACTTTTCGGACATGCACATGACCACAAACATTTCCCGACAGTTGCAGGCTGCATGAAGTCTATTCAGTGCTTATTCAATGAATGACGTCATTGCGCCACACACACACACACACTCTCACACACTCTCTCTCAATATTGGGGAAAAAATCGTTTATTAAAAAATTTGATAAAAATAAGAGTAAAAATAGAGTAAAGATTCAAAACTAGTTTTATATTTTTTGTAAACTATATTTATGTAATTTATTTTATATAAACAGTCTTTTTTGTTGGCGCTGTCTGTTGTGTGGACTCCTGTATCCTAGCAACGCAGGAATGTGCCATTTGGACGGTGTCCGGTTAAAACAAACTTTTACAATTAAACAAAACGTTTGTTTTTCTCTTTTCTTTACTTGCGTGAATGTGTAAATATGTTTATTTAAGACGAAAATACTTCATTTTAAGCTTATATTATCAATATTGTGAGTAAATTTTACTTTCATTTCAACTTAACTTTCCCTCTTCCAGTCGGAATCAAGCGGTCCTCCACGCTTCCGGCAACAAGCAGCGGGTCGTTGAAGTGCTGACATTTGAGATAATTTGATAGTAAGTGTGAGAAATTGCAAAAATATTATTATTAAGTCTTTTTTGCTCGGCTGTTTGTGTTGTTTTTGTTTTGTAGTCATTTAATTACGCAGTTATTCAGATAGTACAGTTAACCGTTATCTCCGTTAAGCGAACAAACTGACGGTTACTTTCAAACCAACCTCTAATTTGATCATTTAAGCTAATAATATCTCGATTAATATGTTATTAATCACATAAAAGTTGTTGATGATATTTGAATAAATAGGCTATTCACACATAGAGGTTAACTATGTACTTCAAAAATGTAATATAACCATATTATCTGCCTTTTATGGTCCTCTCTAGCTGTCTGTTATGACTCATTAGAGTGAAACAGGTGTTAGTTGTGTTTAATTGTTAATTGCAATCAGGTGGTAATTTTCACGGGTGTCGATTTTTAGCTACTTTTGGAAAAATGCAAACCTAAGTTCATCATATGCTTAATTTAACAGGACAGGTGGGCCTTACATGTACAAAAAAATATTGTATTTATTTTTAGATATTGTATGTATTCATGCCTTTGAGCATCAGTGAAACAAGTTAGTTAGTCTTGTTATTTTTCACAAAAAGTGATGTTACTTGATGACAAACCATATATACAACAACTTGATTTTATAGTAAGTTGATAATTGTATGATCTGTAATTAGTAACAGTATATTTCATGTATCATGTTTTTCTGCAGGAGCATATTACTTCAAATGCACAAAACTTGTTAAAACTAAGGTTTAACATAAATTTTAACATATTTTTTTTATTTCTGATATCTTGCTGCTCCAACAAAAAACCCTCTTTTAGCTCAGCTTCCTTTATTGTGTAATGATTATAACGCTTAGCATCTTATTTCTTTCCCACAGCGGATGGAGAACTTCATCCTGTATGAGGAACTCGGGACAGGCAGCAGCTCTGTCGTCTATAAAGGAAGAAGGAAGGGCTATCTGAACTATGTCGCCATCATCTGTGCCAGCAAAACCAAGAGACCTGAGATCACTAACCATGTAGGATAGTGCTGTAAACTGTATAAACTTATTAAGCCATCATGACCTAAAAAGCCAAGACTGCCAATGGTTAAAGATTATTAAGAGTTATATTGACTGTACTGTGTTGTCTTCAGAAAAACTAGAAGAACTATCCTTATACATCAGAGTTTTGAGCTCTCTGGTCTCTTTCAAAGTTTCCCATATTTGTATCAACATTTCACACTGTACACGTTTAATGGTTTCTCTTTCTGTTCCCCTCTTAGGTACGTCTCAGCCATGATCTGGATCATCCGAACATAGTATGCTTCTATGAATGGTATGAGACAAGTAACCACCTCTGGTTGGTGGTGGAGCTCTGTACAGGTTGGTAATTATTGATTGATTAATTGCAGATATTTTACTGACTTTCAAGGGTAGATTTTTAACGTCATGCTTTTTATGCACAATGAATTGTTGTTTTTTAAAACAATGCAACAGGTGTCAATCTTGCTTTATCTATGTTTCTTTGTCTCT
Source organism: Scortum barcoo (assembly GCA_023238725.1). Taxonomy (NCBI): domain Eukaryota; kingdom Metazoa; phylum Chordata; class Actinopteri; order Centrarchiformes; family Terapontidae; genus Scortum; species Scortum barcoo. The sequence goes on from JAKKUS010000165.1 coordinate 33,451, forward strand.
CTCATGCTTGCTCTCTAATCCTTTTTCCTCTCTGTCTATTGATCAATCAGGTGGCTCCTTAGAGTCTGTAATTGGTCATGATGGATGTCTGTCAGAAGATGTGGTGAGGAGGTTTGGATGGGACTTGGTCAAAGGACTGAAACACATCCATGAATCAGGAATCATTTTGTCTGACTTGACTCCTGCTAAGGTTTGCATCTGCATTCATGTGTATTTAGCAAAAGCATTATTATTAAAATAATTTAATAACTCTGCTTTTGTTTTTACCATAGATCCTCCTGGATGGTAGTGGAGTTCTGAAATTCGGTAACTTCTGCCTGTCCAAGGCAGATGGAGAAACACTGGATGATTTCTTTACTTTACTTTGTACATCTGAGGAGGCAGGGGAGGAAGACAGCACAGACTTTGACAACATTAAAGAGAGATTACTAGGTTAGATTACTATTTTTAATCATGTTAGTTCTGTATACATTGGACAGTTGATTGATGGAGATACTAACCAGTAGATGTAAGAACAAACTAAAGAAAAGATAAGATAATCGTTCATTAATCCCCTCAGTGGGTAAATTTGCAGTGTTACAACAACAAAGAGAATAGTGCAATAGCAAGAGACAAAAGCTGAAAACATGCTAAACTTTGTGGAGAAAGTGCACTGTATCATAACTAAGTCATTCTAAAGCACACCACTTTTCATCAGTGATTTAACTAATTGGTTTGACATTAGCCAACATATTGATATTCTTCACCATTCACGATAAAATGAACAAGGATACAAAAGCTCAGAAACTTTGGCTAACACTCAACATCACTATATCTTATGCTCGAGATGAGGATGACTGTCTTCTTTTTTCTATTTTTGTCTCTCTAAGTACTGTGTATGTATCTGTATTTTCAGGTTCTCAAACTTACAGTGCTCCAGAGGTTTTGCAGGGATCAGAAACCAATATGAGCTCTGATCTCTGGGCACTGGGCTGTATACTTTACTACATGTACACTGGTAAATACACTCACACTGGCACATTAACACACTGAATCTGATGAAGTACGCACAAGTATGAATGAAGTTAATATTTTTTCCAATTTACTTCACTATTGTACTATTTTGCCTGTAATTCATGATGATTTTGATGAAGAAACTGATGGAATAATTATTCATTATTGTACGAGCTGCTGTGATTCAGGCTAGACACTTAATGCCAAATTTCTCCTGAAGGTGCATGACTGTCTGAATGAGTTTCAAAAACTTTAGAAAAGGTTTGAAAAAAAAAACTTGGATTAAAAAAAATAATATAAATGTAGAATTTACCTTTTACTGTTCATAATTACTGTTCATAACAGAACTGGTTTACTGTTGACTGAATCCTGAAAAAGTTAAATTATCAGAAGGTAGTAGGCAGTAAGATACTGACCTCCACATATTATATTATATATATATTATATTATATTATATTATATTATATTATATTATATTATATTATATTATATTATATTATATTATATTATATTATTCTACTTTATACTGCACTATATTGTAAAAATAAGTGTTTTTGTGTCTCAGGTAAACCTCCATTCTGTTCTGATAGCAACACTGAAGTAAGAGAGATGATTTTACATCAGGAACCACCACCTCCCAGACAGACCGGTGACAGTCTCTCTCACAAACATGCTTTTCCACACACACTCACACAAGATGTGATATTTGACTATCTTTGTTGTTATTTAGCAAAAGAAATGTTTGCAGCTGTATGGCACTGTTGAGAGTAGTTTGTTCAATTAATGATTAAGTTTTGTGTTTTGTTGCAGTGTTGTCAGCCAGTCCTCCCAGTGACGATTTCCAGGATCTTCTCAAAGGCTTGCTCAGTAAAAACCCGGATAAGAGGTCTGTTCATAGAAACACACACACACCCACACATCTTAACATAATAGTGTTTACCTTGTACTCATTAATAAAGAAACTCTAATTCTTGACTCAAATAATAGAAGAACATACAGCTAGAGAGTTTTTTTCAATATTGAATTACTTCAGACTGAACTTCTTATTTCATGTTGAGCTCAGCGTCATGTTTCTGTGTTCTAATGTTTGCTTTTGTTTGCTTTTTATTCTTTAGGTTGGACTGGCCAGAGTTGTTGGACCATCCTTTCTGGGCACAATTACTAAAGGAGGAAGAGGGTGTGGAGGATGGAGAAGAGGAAGAGGAGGAAAAAAATGGCTGTGAGAGGGTTGGTTCAGCTAGCTCGAGGTGTGTTAATATATTAGTAGTCCTTTTTATTTCACAGGCCCTGTTTCATTCTACAGCTATGTTGCTGCAACCATTTTATTGCATACAGATTTGCTTTTTGAAATAGTAGTAATGCACACATTGATGGTAGAATGCAAAGTGCTGTCCAGTGTAACTTCTTTAAATCCACCGGGAGAGGCCAAAAAGTTTGGAACACACAAACAGACCTGCCAGTAATCAAAAAGCAAACACTTCATGTGCTGCATCATTCCCCCAAAGTTGAGAAGAATGTCTTAGTGTGTGTGTTTTCAATACCTCCACAGACACACAAGGATTCTTAACCAGTTCTCTTCAGGACAGGCAGACGAGCATCCCAACAACCAGTCAGCTATCACTCAGCCAGCCCATAGGATTTCTAAGACACTAATCTCATCACAGACAACAACTGGAACAACTTACAAACCATCTGACAGAAGGACTGATGGCCAACAAGCTGTCAGACACACAACCTGTGGAGCCTTAAGGAACAGACAGGACTTGGACAGGGAGGTGGGAAAGGGGAGTGGAGGAGAGGAGGAGGCAAAGACAGAAGATGACTCCAACCAAACTCGGGCCCAGCAGATGTGCCAAACACAACAGCTCAATAAGTCATTCACACTAGGTAAATGTAATGTTTATGTGTTTTAAATTTGACATGGGAGTTTAATACTTTTACAAACTTTTCCTGTATAATCAAAGAATATTTAGTAAGGCTGTATTCCTTTTAATACATTATTTTTCTTTTCTTTTCTGTTTTGTCATACAAATTTTGTTCTGTTCTATTGTTTTCTGCTTAATTGCAAACATGAATTTTTCACTGCTTGTTGCACTTACTATTGAGCAAATCTCACCTCTGATTAATATGCATGCTCCATCTTTCACCTGTATGGCCTTTACTAGACATTTGTCTCACACATATTGTGTCATAATGCACTCTTGAAAATCTCATTTAGGATCTTGTGTGCTTCCTCCTCCAGATAATGTATCAGAGCTCAGACCAAAGAGTGGTGTCGATGAGGACAACACTGAAGCTATTTTTCTGCTCAGGTACTCCGTTCAGTCTATCTGCTTATTTGTTTTGCCAGTTTTGTCTATTTGTTTCACCCAGTAAGCTACTTTGTGGCCTCCATTAAATTTGAAAAACTGTGAAATGTGAAGTGTAATTTTAGAAGTAACCCACATCTTATCCTGAGCAATACTGTGCTCTACCAATTAAGCTACAGGGGATCAGCCTTATTTGCAAATCTATCCAATTGTTAGCCATTGCAGTATATTTGAATACTCTCTTCTTGTTGTTCTTCTAGCTCCCGTGCCAACTTGAGGAGAAGCTACACCATCTCAGGCTCTCCAAAACAGACTTCTGCACCTCAGGTTACTGCCATCGTATTATCTGAAATCTGTACAAGCATGTAAACAGCAGAGAGGAGTGGTTTGTGCCATTTAGTTACCATGCGTTAACCCAATCACACCACAGCTACTTTTTCCTGCTAAATACTATAAATATTACCAGTTATAGGTTTAACATTAACGACATGTTATCCTCTGCTTACATCTGCTGGTGTGCCAGGTAAGTACTTCACTCCTCTTCTGCCGAAGTTGACTCCTCTGCTCTTTTAAATTCCTCCTCTTCCTCCTCTTAGGCCAGTACTGGTACTGACATCACATCTTGTTTGAAAGCTCTTCTCCACACTGAGTCTGATCTGACTGTCACCCCAATCATGGACAACCCCAAGGTACAGACATGCAATATTATCAGACACAGGCTATTTCATATTTCAGGGGTGTTTTCATATGTACATATACATAAAACTACTGAAGATGGAAAATAAGTGTCCACATTAGGTGCCTTCTCTGGTGTTCATGTTTTATTAGAAACTCCTCAATGAACTGTTTATTATTATTATTATGTCAATTTTTTTCTGTAATGAAAGCACTTGCATACTAAATTCAGTGAAACATGGTTGCAAGAAAGTAAGGAAGATAGCTACATGTTAATTAGGATATAAACATCAGGATAGACTGAGGTTCAGTGTGGTTTGTCTCTATTTACCAGATCCTTAAGAGTCCTCCTGTGCGATTTGATTCCAAAACCCTTTGTGTGCTAGCATATTCAGGTACTGTGCTACTTTTGCTTTTCAAGTCAGTATCAAGAGAAATTTCATCAGTGTCCTGCAGAAAGTCCAAATGAAATATGGACTGGATGGTCACTGGTCCCAATTTGCCTCAAGGTTTACGTTTTCTCTCCTCTAGTTGAGAAGCTGCAGTCCCTGAGTGATGAAGAGTGGACTGTCTTCCTTTTACAGCTCTGTTCATCCCTTGAAGAGCACAATTCCTCTGGCCCTCTCTCCTCTTCCTCCACCGCTCCTCCGCCTCCCTCTACAACCACTCGTGCCAGGCTCAATCTACTGTGCTACCTCTGCTGTGTGGCTGGACATAAAGTTATTGCTAACAGACTGATTAACTCAACACTGGTATGAAAACATGCATTTACTTAGAATTAAAATATTGTTACATCACTGTTGAGCAGGTTTAACAAGATTTTGCAGTTTGAGAGAAAAATGTAGACCTCAACACTGTAAAAGTCTATACTCTGCAGAAACTGAGGTTGAAAATTAAGTAATTTTTTTCTATTTGTGTTTTTGCAAACAGGAACAGATGCAATTTTATAAGTTTATCCTTTTATTTCTCAGTCCTCAGTCTTTGTGCTCCCTCTTTGACACATTTGCCAGCCATTTGTTTTCACCTGTCAGCAAAGAGCTTCACCGGGAAGATGTAACATGCATGAGGTTGTTACTGCTCCCAGCTAGTCATTAGTCAAGTGGGAGTCATTAGTGCAGTGACAAGGACATAGTTCCGTAGAATTATTCAGGGCTAAAAAAATAACTTTTATTTTGTCTGACTTAAAAAAAAAACCTTAGATTTTTAATTTAGTTAATCTCCTTTTCTCTGTATCTTTCTCTCAAATCTCCCTCCTCCTCCTCCTCCTCCTCCTTTCAGCTTCCAGTGTTGACCCAGCTATTACGACAAGCTCCTAACTGGGATGTGTAAGTACATTGTTTATGTATTCTCGCTATAAATCAGGGATTATGATTGTGTGCCTTTTTAAAATAGCAAATTTTGAGAAGTGTTACTACAGATACACAGTAAAAAATGCAAACTTCATTAATTGCTGAAGCACTAACTATGAAACATCATAAGTAGACAAGCACAACTTTAAGGATATGTCCTCGCTCTCTCTTCTCTCTATTTTTCTCCCTCTCCCTTTCTTAAACTATTCTTTAAGAACTGTGTGTATAAGTCATTGTTATGGGCATCAACACACAGCATGATCTATGAAAGCAAATACAAAGTGGGGGTTTACCACATTCTGGTGCTCTTTTTTTTTTTTTTTTTTGGTTGTTACAAGCTTTAGACATCCTTTTCCTGCCTGTGTTTTGGCTTTTATCAGGGCCAGTTTTAGAATAGTACTCATTGAAAATACTTGGACACTTTGGATAGTCCTGTGTTAATATGCAAATAAAATCATAACAATACAAACATAATTTGTATTAAAATACAACATTTTTTTCAGGCGGAGCAAGGTTCTCAGAGTGATGGGTTTACTGGCTCTGCACTGTACTGAACTCAGAGAGGACAGTCCAGTTTCTGAGGTCTACAACACACACACACACACACACACACACACAAAAAAAGTCTTCTTATGTAAATTTCAAATTTCAATTGCTACCCACTGCAAACTCACATTTTGGTGTTGAATTTTATTCAGACTAGAGTTACAGTAAATCTTATTCATTCAGCGTTTAGTAGCTAGTACAGGAACAATGCTGGTACTCTAAAAAAGGCATAAAACCAATCTAAAAATATCTGCTCCACTCCAAATTAAGGTAAGTGGTTAAGGTCCTATTTAAGTGTTCAATAGCAAGCAAGTAAACCAGGGAATTACCAAACCTTTGTAACCTTTTACAGACCTGAAACCTGCAGTACCTGTTTGCACCACGAGGTGACAGTACATACCAGCAGCAGCCATATGCATTTTCTAATAATTACTCTATTAATACAAAGTACAAATGCATGCAGCTATGTTGTTTTTTTTATATATATATTTTCCATGCTCTTGTTGTCTTTAGGGGTACATCACCAATATTTAAAACGTCTATCTCAATATGAAAGGGCCCTTATACAAGAAATGGATGCACTCAAACTTCGTAGTACCAGTGTGTACCAGCAGGTGGCATTAAAAACCTACAAGACAGATCTCTGATTAGCCTCAGAGATACTGAAAACACCACACACTCTCTGTGAATCTCTGTCTCTCTCCCTCTTTTTACATTACACAGCGCTGTGTCTCTGTTATTTAACCTACCCTCATAGATATGAATGGGGTGGGCAAAATAACAACTGTCAGTATTACCCAGTACAACTCAACAGCACCACAAACTGCAGGCTCCAAAATGACTGTACAGTTGAATTAACACCACTCTGAAACAGTTTAAACAAAAACTGAACGTTATAGCCGCCATAACGGTAGGATTTTTTACAGGACTGTTGGATTAAACTGCATTATATTGTCTAATTGTACCGGATAAACTTGCAACTGAGTGAAGCTACATCAGTGTATTACCTTTAATCATATTAATCATATCAGAAAGTGCTGTAAAGTAAGAGAACACACTTGTCTGCTAATGTATCCTACACAAGCACACACACATAAGCAATTCAGATACTTTACTGAGCCCCAAACACACACACACACTACCACAGTCAAACAGTGGTGCTGAACTAATTCAACGTAAAAGCAGTTTTGTATGGGGGTGAGATCTGGAGCCTCTCTCTCTTATTTGATCCTTTTATCCTGAACAGAATGAAGCACCTTTTTCCTGTCTCGCTCGCTTTCTTTCTACCTTCTCTCCACTCCTCTTTTCCTCTTGGTCTGCTCGATCACATCTATTTATTCACAATGAAATCCATTCCGGCTACAGTAGTTCTGATCCCACATCCGCTCCCTTTACCGGTTTGTCTGTTTCTGCTCTCTTCCTCCACTTGTTCTGACACTTTACTGCTACAGAGTCGTCACGGCGATTACAAAATGGCCGACTGTGGCATAGCAGTGTTTTTTCGGTGCGCTTGTTGTTAAAGACAAATGGCGGAACATTTTTTTCCGCTACCCTCTTTACCCTCCTGCAGCTACCGTAGGATGACAAATTGTTAAGAAAAGGACAAAGCTGTGTGTTTGTGCCTGTGTGTCTTTGTGTGTCTGTCTGTATGTGTGTGTATGAGCATGTGTGTGTCCATCTATAGACTCAGCAGGGGTTGTGTGTGTATGTGTGTATGTGTGTGTTTGTGTGTGCTCTCTGTGTGTGTGTGTGTGTGTGTGTGTGTG
>JAKKUS010000166.1:0-10195 GCA_023238725.1 Scortum barcoo
TTAGCCCAAAGGTCTGAGCTGATGGAGCTAATAAAAGCGTTTCCAATGCTATTTAGCGATACACCTTCATGTACAAACTTCATTGAACATGATATTGATGTGGGCACCAGTCCTCCAATTAAGCAACATTTTATCGTTGTGCAGCAGACAAGTGTAAGGTGCTGGAAGCTGAGGTAGGGTAAATGTTGGACCACCAGATTGCAGTGCGGTCATCCTCCAGTTGGGCCTCGACTTGCTTGCTGGTTGGTAAGTCTGATGGTTCCCCAAGGTTTTGCACTGATTACCGCAAGGTGAATAAGGTCACTAAGGCCGATTCCTACCCCTTGCCGCGAATGCAGGACTGTATTGATCTGGTGGGGTCAGCTAAATTTGTTAGCAAGTTTGACCTATTGAAGGGGTACTGGCAGGTCCCATTGACGGCGCGAGCACGGGAAATTTCAGCGTTTACGACACCTTTTGGCTTGTTTGAGTACACTGTCATGAGTTTTGGTCTCTGCAATGCACCTGCCACATTTCAGCGCCTCATGAACTTGGTGGTGTCAGGTCTTGATGGTTGTGCTGTCTACCTGGATGATGTGGTTGTGTTTAGCGATTCATGGGATGATCACCTCCACCGAATCAGCGCTTTGTTCGGCCGTCTGGCTGAGGCGCATCTCACTGTCAACCTGGCTAAATGCGAGTTTGCTAGGGCGACGGTGACTTACCTTGGCCGGGTGGTTGGACAAGGGCAAGTTCATCCCGTGGATGCTAAGGTTCAAGCTGTTGTACAGAATCCGGTGCCTACTACTAAGAAGGAACTCATGCGGTTCCTGGGTTTGGTGGGATGCTATCGCTCTTTCTGTAAGAACTTTTCGACGGTTGTTGCTCCCCTGACAGATTTATTAAAGGCTAAAGTTAAGTTTGTGTGGTCTCCAAATGTCAGCTGGCATTTGAGGGCGTAAAGACCCTGTTATGTGCTGCTCCGGTTCTTGCTGCACCACGCTTTGATGAGCCTTTTAAACTACAGGTTGATGCAAGCCATATTGGGGCAGGCGCAGTCTTGTTGCAGGAAGTGGAGGGGGTTGATAGGCCAATCTGCTACTTCTCCAAGAAGTTCAACACGCACCAACTTAACTACTCGACAATTGAAGGAAGCATTAGCTTTGATCTTGGCCCTCCAGCACTTTGAGGTCTATACCAATTCAGGTGTTGCCCCGGTTGTGGTCTACACTGACCACAATCCCCTCACTTTTCTTTGCTCACTGAGCTGTCCCAACCGTCGGTTGATGAGGTGGACTTTGTTCCTGCAGTCTCATTATCTGGACATAAGGCATATCAGATGCAGGGATAATGTCATGGCGGACGCCCTGTCACGTGCCCCAGCAAGTTAGTGTTGTGATACCATGAGTTGTGCACATGCAGCCTGTTATTCTTTGTTCCATTGTCTGCTGGCAATTGGCAGTTGCTACATTTGTGTTTCGTGGTTCCCTTCGTGGCCCACGTCTTAAGGCTGGGTGTGTGATGTCCTTATGGTGACATCATAGTGTTTTCACTACCATGTGTTTCTTACCTGCAGGTCACTAATTGGAGAAACTCAGCACACCTGAGGCCAATGTGCTGAAGTTATTTAAGCTCCTGCAGCCGTTACACACTCTCTCTCCCTGCGTAGGCTGGCCAGGCTCACCGTGGCCTGTTGGTTGGGTTTGGTTAGGTTTGGTTAAGCTAAGCTGATCTTATTTTTACCTTCTGCTGTTTTGGCACTCAGGTTGTACACCACTGACTAAACTGACTACCACACCACACCTAGTATATCTTCGGTTTTGGCTGCATATTTTGGTTTAATTTGGCTTAATAAAGTATCGTTTAAACATGTGACATGGTCCTGACTCCTTCCTTTGTTGTGACCGCTCGAGCCAGGTCATGACACCAGTATGACACCGCACTCCACTTGGATAACTTTTAAAGTTTCAATCGTTATCTGGTCTCCCTCCACTTCCACCATCACCGTCAGGTGTTTGCTGCTTTGCTTTTCAGTTTTTTTTTCGTTGTTGCTTTTCTCGTTTCCGCGCATCGTCTCGTTGTCTCCGCGCTGCTCTTGACCGGCTCCGTCTCCTCTCCCCCGCTTCTCCCTCCTCCACCGCCTCCTCTCTCCTCATCCAGCCTCTCTCTCTCCTCCTCTCCTCCAGATGCCTCCTCTCCGCTCCGTGTCCTCCTCCCAGCTGTCGCTGCTCTCCGGCGGTGCACTCTCTGGCGTAGTGCCCCTGTCCGCTGCATCTGGTGACATTTAAACTCGGGGCACTCTTTGAAAATGTGCCCCGGTTTAAGACACAGCCGACACACTCGCTCCTGCCGGTCATGGATTACTCTAAAGTGCTCTACTCCTTCCAATGTCTGAAACTTAGTGGAATATGGCAGGGATCTCACCTCCTCACTGAATTTAACTTTGAGGTAGCGGGTCCCGTCCGCCACCTCCGTCCCGGGCCACAGCCTCCTCCTGATCGCCGACACCGGCTTGACTCCCCACTCATTCAGGTGGTCGATGATTTCTTGATCTTTGATGTATACTGGCAAGTTGAGGAAGGAGACTACCATCTCACATGTATTAATTTCCTTCGCCATTATGGTTGTATTTTTGTTTTATACCATCGATCAGTTTTTTCTTAACATTTTCTGCCTCCATGGTTATTTCTAGCCTTATCGCTCCTCTCACTCTGCATCCCATTATGACACCGCACTCCGCTTGGATAACTTTTTAAAGTTTCCATCGTTGTTATCAGGTCTTCCTCCACCTCCACCATCACCGTCAGGTGTTTGCTGAATTTTCTATGGGTTTTTTTTCGTTGTTGCTTTTCTCGTTTCCGCGCACCGCTCATTGTCTCCGCCGAACCTGTTTTCTGTAATAATTTTTGTCTGTCCCTCAGTCACGTGGTTGTCCACCCCTAACATCAAGAGATGCTAGGGGGGTTTAAATAAGTGTTCTTCAAACTTCACAGCAATGAAGTCTCAGTTTCTGGAAACAAAACTCAAAGAGAGCAGAGGATGGCGTCTCCTCGTGACTCTCACACAGACAGGCTCTCCACCTCTGACACGTCAGACAGGTGATAGGGCGCATTCAGGGTGGTATGGCCGTAAGCCACAACTGATAATTATCCCTCCTTTATCTCTCCATGTATTCTATTGTGTCCCTGATACTGCCTATTGTGTCTGCTATGTCCCTACCTGGAATACTATATGAATGTGTGCTTCCCACCACCGTCCCTATAACTTTCTTTATCCTATTTGCTAACACCCTTGCTAGTATTTTGTAGTCGTTATTTAACATGCTGAGTGGCCTGTAGTTTTCTAATCTATCCCTACTCCCTTTCTTATGTATAATACTAACTATCCCTGTTGACATACTAATCTGGCATCTCCTCATTCTCCTCTATCCATTTGAATAATGTTCTGTAATATCGGGCACTAACTCTTCCCTAAACTCAATGTAAAATTCACCTGTTAAACCATCTATCCCTGGACTCTTATTCCTGCCTAACCCTGCTATCGCTGCCTCTATCTCCCCTGTCCCTAGCTCTCCCTCACACATCTCCCTTGTCCTCATCACTGACCCTAGCTTTCACCTTTTCTAACACCTGTCTCATGCTCATGCTTCATCTACCTCTTCTTTCCTGAATAATTCTCTGTAAAAATTTTCCACTCTCTCAGCTATCCCTACAAGCTCTGTAATTATCTCTCCATCCTTTCCCTTCCACCTGTTCTAAATAATTCTTCCTCTGCTTTTATCTTTTTCTAACCCTAAAAAAATACCCTGTGCACTTCTCTCCCTCAATCACATATCTAGCCCTACTTCCTAACTATTGCTCCCATGCACCTCTTCTGTTCTATCTCTCTTAACTCATCTTTTATTCTAACATATTCACTTATATCACACCCCTGCCTCTCTATCTGCCCTCTCTGCCTCTCTTTCTAGCTCCTCCTTTAACCTCTTCTCCCTCTCTCTCTCTAACCTATTCTTTCCTCTACTATAATCTATAACTGACCTTCTTCATTTCTTTTTTCAAACTCTCCCACCACCCCTTAACGTCCTCTTCATACATTCTCTCATTCTTTCTCCTCATTATACATTCTCTCACTTTCGCTCTATATTTCCCATCCTTCAGCAGCTCACCATTCAGACACCACACTCCTCCCCCCCTACTCTCTAACAGCTATGACCCCAGATTAAACCCCATCACCATGTGATCACTAATATTAGTGACTTTTAAAATCAATTTTCCCTTAACTTCTCTACTATGCCCTGTGTACTCAAAACTAAATCTATCCTACTCTGTTTTAAGAACCCCTCCTCACCACTTGCCTCCTCGAAAAGACCCTCCCCTCTGGAATTCCTCTGTCTCCACACATCAATCAGAACCATTCACTCTCATCATCTCTTTCAAAGCTCTCCTTGACGAATCATTCTTATAACACACACTCGCAGATGCATCCAACCTACCACACCTCACATTAAAATCCCCAACTATCACACACTTTTCTCCACACATACCTCCTAACCTCCTCAAAAAAAAACTTCCTTTCTTTCTCCTCATTTGGTGCATACACATTCAATAGTTTGTACTTCAGTGCCCAGGTGTTCAAAAGTAATCCCTATCATTCTCCCTTCACCATCATCCACACACTTTCTCACATTCTCAATCACACCTCTCTTCCATAAAATTGCCACCCCTCTGGATTTCATCCCCACCGTTGTTCACATACATCTCTCCCATTCCATTCTTTCTCAATCTCTCTCACACACTCATCATCACCAATGTGTCTCCTGTAAACATATGATTTCAGCATCACTTACCAGCAAGGTTTGCTGCCTCCTGAATTTCAGTCCTGAGACCATTCGCATTAAAAGGAGGAGATCCTCACCATCACCAGTATATAGTAGAAGGAGAGTCGACATATTTCATATTATTACTTTAACATTTTTTTTCACTTTACCTATTCTTTTCACGTCTTTTCCTCCCCAGTGGTCTCTTCCTTGTTTCAGTCACTTTCTCCAGTTTCTCCCCCTCACTGTCTGTGATGTCCGACAGCACCCAGTCACCCCCTCCCCTTCCCACCCGAGCAGCATCCCCCGCTGCCCCGCTCCTCCCTTCACCTCCCCCCAAAGTCACCCCACTCTCCCCCCTGTCTTTTTCCTCCCGCTTCTCCTGCGTCGCTCCTCTCTCTCCCTCCGTCGATCACCCTCAGCACGCTGTCCAGAACTGCTGCCGATCTCCTCTTCTCCTCCTCCTCTCGGCTCCTCAGGTGTCTCCTCTTCTCCTCCTCCTCTCCGGCTCAACAGGTGTCTCCTCCTGCTCCATCTCCTCCCTCCTGTCATCTCCGTCTTCTCCCGCGCTGCTCTCGACCGGCTGTGTCTCCTCTCCTCCGCTTCTCCTCCTCCTCCTCCTCCTCTCTCCTCATCCAGCCTCTCTCTCTCCTCCTCTCCTCCAGATGCCTCCTCTCCTGCTCCGTGTCCTCCTCCCAGCTGTCGCTCCTCTCCGGCGGTGCACTCTCTGGCGTAGTGCCCCTGTCCGCTGCATCTGTGACATTTAAACTCGGGGCACTCTTTGAAAAATGTGCCCCGGTTTTAGACACAGCCGACACACTCGCTCCTGCCGGTCGTGGATGACCCGAAAGTGCTCCACTCCTTCCAATGTGTTGAACTTTGTGGAGTATGGCAGGGACCTCACCTCCTCGCTGAACTTAACTTTGAGGTAGCGGGTCCCGTCCGCCACCTCCGTCCCGGGCCACATCCTCCTCCTGATGGCCGACACAGGCCTGACTCCCCACTCGTGTAGGCGATCGATAATTTCCTTGTCCTCCACGTAGACCGGCAGATTAAGAAAGGAGACCACCATCTCACATATATTTATATCTTTTGCCATTATTGTTGTATTTTTGTGTTTTATTCCATCGATGAGCTTTCCCTTCCCCTCCTCCGTCCTCCATTGTTATCTCTAGCCTCCCCGCTCCTCTCACTCTGCATCCCATTATTTTTCCACACTCTTTTTGGATAACTTTTAAAGTGTCCATGGTTGTCAGCTTCTCTCCTCCCACTTCCACCATCACCGTCAGGCTTTTACTGTATTTGTTGTTTTTTTCCCTGTTGTCTTTTCCGTCTTCGCGCATTATTACTGTGTCTCCGCCGTTCCTGTTCTCTTTGTCCATTTTTGTCTGCTCCTCGTTTGTTTGTTTGTCCACCCCTAACATCCAAAGATGCTAGGGGGGTTGAATTAGGTATGAGAATTGAGATAAACAGTAATACAGTCTCGTTTTCTGGAAATAACCGCGAAAAGAAAAGAAAGAGCAGAGGACAGCGTCTCCTCGTGACTCACACACACACAGGCTCCCCACCTCTCTGACACGTCACAGACAGGTGACCGGGCGTGTTCAGGGTGGTGTGGCCGTAAGCCACGATTGAGGCCACAAATAGCCCCTTTAAAGATGCTGCGACATCACCTTCACTTATTTGGTCTATACAGGGAACTAAATATTCTCATTGGAATGACAAAATCAGCCTTAATATCAAACTATGTGCTTCCCCTCTCAGTCTTACTTAATCACAGGCTGTATTATCAGACTCTTAGTGGATTATCACTCATACAGTGATTCAACAGGAACAATTACACAATAGTTTGTTTTTTTAACTGGCAGAATCACCTGTTGCTAGTAAGTGCAATCATTATTTCATTATCAGTGATAAGACTTTAACTCCTACTTACTTGTATCATTTAGAAATGTCACACTTATGTTGGTACTTCATGCCTCTTGTGCCTACGAGTCCTGTCATTGTTTTGGGGGGGACACTTGTGAGTGTGACACACTCCGAGTAGCATGCGGCAGCAGAGTGGAGTCTACAGTGAACCCAGGCAGAGTAAAGTCTGATGTACGCTGATTCAAATCGATGGCTTAGGGAGAAAGTGTACCCTGCTTCTTATGGAGGACAAAAAATGACTTAACGATGAGTAATAAATCATTTCAAGGAATAAATAACTGCATAACTAAGAGATTAAATATATGAATAAATGCTAAAAATAAGAACATAAAGAGAAACTGCTCTTCTAAATCAGTAAAAGTCGGTAGTTAATCTTCAAACAAATCATTATCTGTTTGTCAATTTGTTGCGAGTCATTGCAATTGAAAGTGGGGTTTCACCTCACTGTTAAAAAGTTATCCTGTCAGTATTTGTGTTTGTGATAATGGCGTGAAATGTTGTTTTTGCACTTTCCTTCACAACTGCACAGTTCTCTGGCGTGATAGAAACAGCAGTCATATCGTACACAAAGCCCATTTTCTTGGAGAATTGCAAATAACAGAATAGACAGTCCAGGGACGGGCTGCTCTGTCCGGTGTTGAAGAAGCAGCAGCAGCGCCCTCTGCTGCTGGTAAAGAGAAGTAAAAAGCTTACAGCACCTGGTATTCCCAGGCGGTCTCCCATCCAAGTACTAACCAGGCCCGACCCTGCTTAGCTTCCGAGATCGGACGAGATCGGGCACGTTTTTTTTTTTTTTTTTTTTTTTTTTTTCTCTTTTTGTGACATTATCAAAAAAGCACACATTAATTAACAAACAAGGCTATATACAATTATAACACCCATATTTACATTACCCACCACCCGTCCTTAGTGTAGTATTTACATAAAATATATACATAAACACATAGATGATCAAATGAAATATAATGAATCACATAAATCAAATTGTAACAATAAAGCATATGATGTACACAAGCACAAGTAGACAGGACAGAAAATAGTGGGATCCCCTTCAGGCCTTTGGGGATGCCTCAGGCCCTCAGGCTTCCCACCAAATAAAAGAAATCAAATGTAAAAAACACAAAGACAAGACAGAAAATAGTGGGGTCCCCTTCAGCCCTTTAGCAATGCCCCTGGCCTTCAGGCTTCCCACCAAATAAAAGAAATCAAATGTAAAAACACATAAAGACAAGACCAGAAAATAGTGGGATCCCCTTCAGGCCTTTGGGGATGCCTCAGGCCCTCAGGCTTCCCGCCAAATAAAAGAAATCAAATGTAAAAACACATAAAGACAAGACAGAAAATAGTGGGGTCCCCTTCAGGCTTTTGGCTATGCCTCTGGCCTTCAGGCTTCCCACCAAATAAAAGAAATCAAATATTAAAACACATATTCAACTTGTACCATGCTTCCCATCACCTTCATCATCTCCAAAATCAAACTCCACCCTCCCATCATCCCCAATCTTAACAAATGTGCTCCCCTCTACAAACCCCCCTGTAAAATCATCTTCTTTGACATAATTTTTTACCAAAGTTATGTCTTTTATAAGATCATTTTTGAATATTCTCCATAGGTCGACTCTCCTTCTCTCATAGTGGGCCAGATTCCTCCTCAGTTTGACAGCAAACCTTGCATGGCTTAACACATAATTTAACAAATTCACATTGGTTCCTTTCACTCTCTCATTCACTCCAAACAACCACAGCTCTTTCCATTCCATTTTCTCCACTAAGTGCCCTCCCCAGCATCTATTTATCATCTCTTTGACTTTCTTAAAATATTGTTCTAACTCACTACACTCAACAAACTCATGCATACATGTCTCCACACCCACACCACACACATCACATTCCTTCTTCACATTCGCATCAAATCTACTAATAACTAAATTATTAAACACCCTGTTATGACGCAAAAGAAAATCAAAATTCTCACACTCTATACTGTTCCACTTCACTCTTAAATTCATCCATATCTTCCTTACATCCATATTGTTCATCACTCTCTCCCACACTTTTTCCGCAGCCGGTCTTCTCACTCCCTCACTTCTTAAACATCTATACAACACTCTCGTTTTCACACTCATCAGACTCATTTTATTCTCTCCCTCTCCCACATACATTTCTATCTCTCCTTTTTCATTCATCTCAGCCTCTCTCTCAATCATTCTCACCCATTCTCTCGGCATCCCCTCCTTGATTTTTCCCATCAACCCCTCAGCAGTTCCCAAACCCATTTCATCGCCCCTTTCCCTCACCTCGTCAACCATCACCTGTGCCTTCATAAACCCCGGTACGTATTCATAAACTAAATCCCTCACTGTTCTTATCCCTGCTCTCCATAACACCCTGTTATAAATTGTGTCCCCTTCAAACTTGATTTTTGGATTTAAAAACACTGGTTGTTCCCATACTTGCTTCACATTCATACATTCATACTTCACACACTTCACAAACTCTCCCCACGCTCCCAACACCTCCTTGTAGTACTCAGACACACCGCTCATCATACCCTTCTTTAATTGCATATACACTCCACTCTCTCCACACCCCCCACATTTATTAATTGCTTCACCTAAAAACACCTTCCACACATGATCCCTCTTATTCTTTAAATACCTCACCATCATTTTCACCCTTAGTGCTTTCTTTTTCCTTTCTAAATTGATCAGCTTTAACCCACCATCCTCATACTCGTTCTCCATCACCTCCCTGGCTATCCTGACCCCCTTCCCGTCCCACAGAAAATCACTCACCATTCTCTCCACCTCTTTCAACACTCTCTCTGGCACATCCAACACGTTCATCACATACACAAGCTTGCTCATCACTAACGCATTCACAACAACCACCTTCCCCTTCAGTTTCAGCCCCCTTTTCTTCCAAAACCCTAAGGTCTTCCTAATGCTATTCACTATCCCTTCAAACTGCATGTCTCTCCCTTCTCTATCTTCTATCCCTAAATTAACTCCTAACACCCTGAAATAATCCCTTTTCTCTTTCAATCCTATGCCTACTCTATCTGCTCTACCTACTCCTATGTACATGATTTCTGATTTGTCTATATTTACTTTTGCCCCTGAAGCCCTACAATACAACTCTACACTATCTAACACCTCAACTGCACTTTCCCTATCTCTAACTGTGACCGTTGTGTCATCTGCATACTGATATATTAAACTGACCTGTACCCTCCGGTAAATCTATGCCCCTGATCTTATTGTTGTGTTTAAGGAGCGCCGCTAACGGCTCTGCCGACAGTGAGTACAGCAGAGCCGACAGCGGACACCCCTGTCTAACTGACCTCTCTAACCTAAAAGTGTTTGTTACTATCCCATTGATTTTAACACAGCTGACTGCCCTATCATACATTCTCCTAATCCAGCCTACCAACCTATGCCCAAATCCAAATTTCTCTAACACTCTGTATAA
>JAKKUS010000167.1:0-11000 GCA_023238725.1 Scortum barcoo
TAGCAAAGGAGCTAACCACGGAACCAAATTAATTAAAGAGTTTTACGGCAAAATTTAAGCTTTTGGACAGCTAAAAAGTCGCTAGCCTTAGATAAGATCTGCTGCGGTGGTTAGACGCAGTTGTACAAATATTACAGAGTATTTAAGAAAATTATGCTCTGGAGTCTCAAGACTATTCACACAGCTCTAGCGCAAGGAGAACAGGAAATGACGCAACACGCTCACCGTAGCACGTAGGACGTCAGGTGTTTCCTTGAAAATGGTCACATGAAAGAGTGAATACAATACAATAAATAAAACTGGAATTATGTTGGCTATAATCCATTGTACTATATTTTTACTGACATCTTCTCATCTAGTTAGTCATATGTACAAAAGTGTGTAAAGGAAGTTTTTAAGTTTTTTTTCTCAAGAACAAAGCAAAAACTGAATAAATATGAGAAACACAACATAGCTCCTGCTGCCAAGGCTTGAAGAGGTGAAATGCAGAGATGTAAATGTAAATGGAAACTTCTCACTGTCCTCTCTCTCTCTCTCTCTCTCTCTATATATATATATATATATATATATATATATATATATATATATATATATATATATATATATACACATTTGTGTATATACACATATATATATATATATATATATACACATATATATATATATTTTTTTTATTTTCATTAGATGAAATCATCATTACGACAGTTTTACTTTCAGTTTATTACTGTAAATTGCTTACAGTGTTTTTATCGGGATAAAGGTGGAGCATTAGAGCTCTCCACTCTGCTTCCTCTATCAGCCATCTTCATCAGTAAAGAAAACAAAGCAATCTGTGTACTCAAATCTTAAATGTAGTTATATCAAACACATAAGAAAGCAGTATTGAATTAAAACATACTGTAATCTCTGTGTGATAGGGACTGTTGCACTGTATCAAACATGAACTGATTCTTTCAGTGGAGGATAAAAGACTGAATTGGTTGTTTTTTTTTTTGACCAAATAAAAGTTGAGTTGATTCCTCTCCCTTATTATTTAAGGACAAACATATTTTAAACCTATTTAATTTGAACCGGTAATCATATGACAGCTAGTTATTTTATTTTTATTTCCCTCCATGGTGGCCCATAATGTCCTGACGGTGGAATCTGTCTGTTATAACACCATCTTGTGAACATAACTCGGCAACATGACAGAAGCTGCACCACAGGACCCTCCTATGGAGAGGATTATTTAATTAGATTTAAAAGCCTTGACTGCATAAATCTACATACTAATGAAGGAAAGATATTATGAAACCACTAGTCCATTTCTCATTCTCTTAATTCCTATCATTTCATATTGGCATAATATTATCTTAGTTTTTAAATTATCATTATTATTCAGTTCAAGACAAAGACAGCATGTTGAGAAATAAACATGAGCTGCTTAATTCAATAAATAGCTTAATTAAAGCATTTAGTATATCATTATTTTCAATTTATTGTTGTGATTAAGTGAGTAGCTCAAGTGGCTCTTGTCTCGTTCATTTTCAGCACTTTCTTTAGTTATATTAGCTCCTATGGCAACTACAGGGAAAACAAACAGTAAATTTGAGCCTTAAAAGAGACAATATATATTTTCTGATTATATTATTTTAATCTTATGCTGAAACCAAGAGGTAACACCACACCTCTTCAAGAGAAGGGTGTGAAGTAGCTTTGAGGGGAAGCTCTCTGAATAAAAAGGGACAACATGACCGACTGATACACTGAAAGTGGACAAAGGACAAAAAACAGGGTTTGTGCATGAAAGAAGCTGAAGCTAAAGACCTACATCTTGACAATGATCGTGATGGTTATTATTATTAACAAAACTAAGTCGCAGATGTAAACAGAAATGACATAGTGCAGCGATTGGCACTGAATTTGCAGCCACACTATGTGTATATTTAGCTACTGATTGAGTATGACAGCAGCTCATTACAGCTCCTGGATTGTGCCCGGTACTGAACCTCCAAGACACACTCAGTGAGGGAGACCTCATAGATGCAGTTCAGCTGTGGAATTTTTGTGAGACTGCCAAGTTTAGAAATGATAAAACGGTTATGTTCACTAATTAATAATACAAACTAATTGTTGATTCCATAATGTGACATATTTGCTTTGACTGCCACCAACAGACTGACTGACAGACTGAGAGTCTTGCCACCAGCAAGGCTAAAGGCAACATCTACTCCACTGGCATGGCTTGGATAGCTGGGAAAATTATAGTCATGGGAACAGAGCTCAGCCAGCTGGCAGTGCTCACCAGGCTTCAGTCAGTCACAAACATAAAGTACAAACGTGTAGCAGTAATAAAGTCATGACAAAAGTCTTATTGTAGAGCAACATGTTAGCATGTCCATCATTTTAATCTAGAAATCAATGACTGATTATTACAGGAGCATCAGAAGTCACATAGATTGGTTTAAAGTTGCACTTAAACTTTGAGAATCATGCAGAAATTTGGATTAATCAGAGATAAGTTATTTGTGCCTGGCTGTGAAGTTTTTCATGCACTCAGTGATCTTTTCACACTTAGGTGATTGTGTGATCTCCCTGTGGTCTCAAGGGAAGCCTGCTGTATCCAAACCTCTTAAGATGATATACCATGGAGTCATAAAATTTTGGACGGGAAGCCAATATTGTATTGGCCTCATATATCAGTCTATTCCTCAAAGCTGCTTTTACTGCAGGGCTCCACACTGTTGTGCATGTTGAGATGAATCGTGAGGGAACAGGTAGCCGCTACCTCTGACCTGAGTGTGTAGCTGTTACACAACCTGCAGTTTAAAGCTGCAATATCTAATCTACTACATACATCATTCTAATCAGGGTCTCCTTCACAGACTGTATAAAAAGACTGATGACACATCTCCACTTCCTCTAACTATACAAAAATTAAGACAAAATAGGTGCCAAAAGTCTGCACAGTAATGATCAAGGAAGGATCAGTATCAATGTCCTGCCCATATACCCATTCAACTCCACTGGTAATCCATAATTATGGCTGGTAATTAATGATCACCTGCTAAAACCACCTTCAGGGAAAACATATTTGATGTGTTTTTTGACTTTTCAGTTTTCCGTGTGTCATCTGCAAACATGGAGGGGGGCGGGATTTATAACCTATACTATAGCCAGCCAACAGGTGATGATCGAGATGTTTTATGTTCACTTCTTTGGGAGCTGTCATGTCCTACATCTTTATGTACAGTCACTGGTCTGTACAAAGATATGTTACGCTGGTCCACATGTTAGGCCAGTATGTAGGCCATAATGTGGTTGGATGTGGTCAAAAGAGTGCCTAAGTGCGTCACATTGTGTTGAGGTGATGGGGACATCAGGGCTCAAATGAAAAAAAATATTTACTGAGCTTCAGCATAGACGATTTTAGGTAATATAATGGAGGGATGACACCAGAGTGGACGATTACAAGGAACCAGGGAAAAATGCATAATAGCATATGAAAAGGTAATTGCTTGTGCTAATACAAAGTTGGTAATACCAAAATACTGACATTGACAACATTGACCGCACAGGTAACCACTTCACTGTGTCAACTGAACAGTACCAATATCACATCTAGAGTAGAAAACACCAATGCAGCAGTCAGCCCAGCAAAAACAACACTGAGAATCACTGCCTTACATTTGAACAAAATTCAAACAAATGAAGGAATGACATCAACAGTGTTACTCAGAGATAGTAACTCAATCTTACCATCAGATGTTAAGTTAAAGTGCATCATTGTTTCAATGCTGCATACTTTTTTAATGGTAGAGGATTAAAAAAGAGAGAATGGTAGAATCCACATGTTTACCCATTCATGACTCACATTAAGCATTTTGGTTTGAGAACGTGAATTAAACTGGATCAGAGTGACTGAGAGCAGGAGAACGAGCCAGAGAGTTTAGAAATGGGATTTACATGGCCTTTCCAAGAAAAAGTAAGAGAAACTACTATTGTAACAATTTACAGTGTGCATCTTACACTATAAGGGTATAAGGCACTCATGTTTACTGCACAATTACATTGATTTCAATAGGCTAATCACAGCAGGCTGGAGGAGGGGTCAGAATAACAAGGATTAGGAATCAGGGCAGGCAGACACTGAGGAAAAAAGGGGAATCTGAGGCAGAGCAAAATGATCCTTTGACTGAGCCACAACAGCCCAGTCCCAAATTCATTGTGTTGTAGAAGTTAGCCGACAAGACACCTTTCTCAGAGTGTTCACATTTGTTAGTTATTTTCTGAGCATCTTTAGCATATTATGCTTAAAAAAAGCAATGGGCACAAAATCTGTCCATTCAATAAGTGGTGGGGACATGTCCCCAGCATCAACAGTGTAAAGACACCTAAGCTTTTTGCACCTGTAACAATTCTACTTTATATTATGTGGCAACCACATGCCAATATAGCATATGAATATGGTATATGATTGGATTAAAACAAATAAATTAGTTGTAATATATGCAAAATTAAAAGTATTGTCTTTGGGATGTGATATAAATTGGTTTCTAAGCCTGAACTGGAGTATATTAGTACACTACAGTAAGTAAAATATGCAAAGCCATTGCAGTCACAAGAAACTGTTGCCAAGAAATAGTGTTTCATCTTTTCATTAACTAAACATTTCTTATCACCATTACTTTGCTTATTCTGATCTGTGTTAGTGACAGTCAGTGGTTATTGTTTGTATGGTTGGTGTGGCTCTAAAATGCTGATATAAAGATTCTCTTACGTAGCAGAGATTTATGAGTGTTCTTGTTTATGCGATATAAGCTATAAACGTACTGTAATATGCTGTCAACCAATCACAGACGAGAGCACAATCTCTTCGCAATATCAGATGATCTGAGAAGAAGGCTCTTTCATGTTCCTTCTCTACCTTCTGAGTTAGATAAGAAATAGGAAGTATAAAGCTGGTTTCAGGAAGTCCTTTGAATACCAAGCATCTCTTTGGCAGCCCAGCCTTGTGTGACCTCCGGGCTCCCATCGATCATCAGATGGTCCCTACGGAGCAGTCGACCACCGGTTGACACTGGTGAGTTGGAATAATAAATCAGAAACACAGTCAGTCAGATGGGGAGACCTGGAGAAATAACCCATGATGGGGATGGTGAATGTGTGGGACCTATGGTTGAACTGGTAGGAGCTAAATATGTGTAGCATGGGGGATTTTAGAGACAAGGCTGCGTAGTGTGGTGTATAGATATGCTTACAAATATCTTCTGTTTTGAGAAACATATACCACATAACATAACATATTTCTTTAATGGCATTTAAATGCATAAATTACAGGTAATACTAAGACTTGTGAACAGATGTGAAGTATAAAAATCTCCCTCAAGTGCAGACAGGTTGGCTAAATTCAAATGATCAAATGGTGAAATTATTTTGACATAATGTCAATTTGGATTCTGAAGCTGTCCCTGATGGAAAAAAAATGATAGAAGGCTGCCAATCAAGAGTTCAGTATGAAATATCAACTGAGGAATTTTGAATTATATAAGTTTAAGATGTCAAAGAATGAAGACTGATTACATTGATGGGTGTGACATGTGACAAACATTAAAACATGTGACAGACTACTTCAATTACCATATTTACATTGAAATTTAACAGATGTGGGGAAAAACTCGGGGAAAAAAATAGAATGGAATGGAAGAAACCTTGGAAGTGAAAATTCAAGGTAAAATGGCAATTCAAAAACCATTAACAGAAAGCTGGAACAATTTGTAGAAATGCAAATTCAAAGACAGAAATATAGAACAAAGAGAGTTAGAAGCTGAAAGTTTTTGATCTGGAGCTGGTTGAATGTAGTCTAGACATGAAAAAACTGAAATACCCCTGTATTTACATTTTCACAAGTACAATGAAGATCAAACAGCTCTGAAAGTGTGTATTAAAGAATCTTTAGCCTCTCTGGGATTATCTAGTCCACAGTGTGAGTATAGTGGTTTTTCATCTGGACCTGGTCTAATGTGGTCTGAAAGAAAAAAATCTGTGAGGTTCAGTTTTTCAAAATAGAAAAAAGCTTTCACAAATGTGAAACTGTGTTTTAAAGAGTACCTGGAGTCTACTTGGTAATCCAGTCTGGTTCTGCCTTATGCCCCTGTTGTTCCCTGGTGTTTCTTCCTCGTGTTCCTTGTCATCATGTTTGTCTCTGTCCCCTTGTGTTCTGTTGGTTGTTTCTTACTCCCTCTCCTTGTATTTTTGCAAACTTCCTGTTTTATTTTGAATTCTTTCCTCACATGTCTGTCACTTTACTTCCTGCTCTTGAGTGTTTCCTGCCTCTTTGATAGTTCTGCTCCACCTGATTACTTTCACCTGTCCTCTGTTAGTCTCCTCACCTGTCTCCACCTCCCCATCACCCACGCTATATATACCGGTCCTCTTCCTTTTTTTTCTTTTGTCAGGTTGTCACATATGTTTCCCAAGTTTCCCAAACAATGTCATAGAAAAAAATGAACAAATCTCCTGATCATGATATCCTGTCAAGTCCTCTGTCGTACTGGAATATACGTTTATTAAGACTTTTTAATACTGAGCAGTAGTAGGATCACAGCAAAAACACAGAAGTGCTGAGCTGATTTTCAGTCTTACTGAGTAGGGGCAAGGGGCCTTAATAAAAATATTGTGTATGTTTATATGTTTGAAGCACATGGTGGCCACTATTGATCAATTTTTCAAAATATTTTTACACACATGGTTCAACGTCATTATGAAACATGTCCTCTGAGTTCTGTGATGATTGGACCCACAATTTCTGAGTAATAGCCTGATTTCTACTACGCCTCAGCCATTTTTATTTATAGCGTCCACCAGTGGCTGGCTTGTTTAAGGTACTTATGTGGACACATCCTGCAGGTTTTGTGATGATTGGCTCCATTGTTATAGACTTTGGTTTATTTATCTGCTTAGCCACACATTTTTGAAGTTCATTGGTTGAGACAGTTTTAAAGGAAATGTCAAATGTGTTTTTCAAAAAATTTAAACTTAGTAATAGTTCTTGTGGTAAACTTGTGGAGTCAAAATAGATGGATGTCTGTAAAATGTTTTGTTTCGGGATGAGCCCCTAATAATTAGCCAGCAACAGCATTATAGGTCTACCACTCATTTCAAAACTCAAAACACCACAGAGCAGCACCTTATAGAATTTCAGTAAGAAAGTTAGAGAAAATTGTTGACAATTTAGAGCTGCTTATGAAAGAGTGTAAATATGTGCCAAAGTATGGAAATAGGCCACTGAGTAGAGAAAAATACTGGACAGAATATCAAGCTTATAAAACCTTTTAAATAAATAGAACACTAGCCTTTTCTTTCCTACTCATCACTCTAAATGTTGTTTCAACCCAAAATAAAATTGTTGGAGAAATACTGAATCCTTTTTTTTAATACATGCTAGCAGCATAGCCGAGTCGGTCTGTCAGTCCACTACTTCGGTCCAGACTGAAATATCTCAACTCTTGGATGGATCGCCATAAAATTTTGGTCAGCCATTCAGGGTGCCCAGGTGATGAAGCATAATGACTTTGGTGACCCCTCACCTTTCCTTTAGCCCCATCTGCAGGTCAAGAATCAGTGTATTAGCATAAAATGTGGCACACACATTCTTGGCTTTCAGAGGATTAGACCTATTTACAATGATGACTCCTCTTACAAAAGTTATTTAATCCAGTTTTAATTTGTCCTATAATCTGGTTTATGACCAAAAACATGCAAAACAAGAGTCACAGAGGTACTTCACATGTGATAAGTGTCTATGCTGATAAGTGATGTCACTTTAATCACTGTAGGTTGAGTCTGCAGATTACAAGTTTGAAAGAAAGAAAGCTGGGGCTGTGGATAAGTGAGCTTATCAGACTTCTGTGGGCTGCTCCACAACACTGCTTCAAGCTAGTGACGTGAGGCTACATTACTAGCCACTTTGAATATCTACAGTTTTTCAATATCTACAGTTTTAAATGCAGAATGGATAAAGCCTGTAGAATGTGATATTATTAGTATCTGTGAAATTTAAGTGCTGATAATATTTTTAAAAGTTAACTGAGAAGTGTATCTCTTTCCCATGTGTTTCTCCTCCATTTATATGTCTATATCTGTCCTGCAGTGGTACATATTGTATTTTATGTTCATATTCTGCTGTATATTTAGTCTGCTCCATGCTGTATATTGTGATCTTTGCTGCAACAACAGCTCCCCTCAAAATCAATAATATTTCAACCCTGTCTCATTTTCACAGTTATTGATAAGGCTGAAATTGGCTTGGATTTTCCATTACAAACATACAGAAGCACAGAATTGCTGTGTCATTGTCACAATAAAACTGTTGCCACCATCATTCGTCCCTCACGAGGCTGTCAACTCAAATTATTTACAAAGTCTTTTCCCTGGGCGGTTGTCGCCTCCCGTCTTGCCTGTGCGGCACTTGACAACTCGACACTTTTTCCTTCCACGCTGGATCCAAACACACTGCAGCCCCTCAAACAGAAGAGGCTAGGGGCTTTGGGTTATGATCACCCTTGAACTACAGAGGTGGCAGCTCTCGTATTCTCTTTGAAAACTAAATCCTGTCTCCGGCCCTTGACATAAAAAAAAGCGAGAGATCAAGAGGAGGTGGAGGAAGAGGAGGAGGTGGTGGTAGGGGTGCTAATTAAAAGCATGGATTATTTATTTGCTTCACGGTGGCATTTTGCTTGTTTGCCAAACAGCTGCTGTGGGCTGAGCACTGCAGTAGCTTGGATGACTGCCTTACACTGGCTGTACTGTAGACACATATGGTCATACACACACATTCTCTTGCTCGCAGATGCATTCACTGTTACACACCAGTATTTCCCCAAGAATTTTATTCCTGTCAGGGTGGGAAAAAATGGTGTTATGATGAAACTCAAACTGAATATAAAATTACTTACAGTTTGAAGCTGGGTATTGAATTTGAATTTGGTAAAAACAGATGTACTCCATATTCTAAATTTGTCTTCTTGTCCTTGACGCTGGCTCAGTCAACCTGCCAAAGTACGCCAGGTGCTCAAGTGAATAAAGATACTTATTGTCATGACTTACTTATTGTCATGGTAACACTGATGAATTATAATTGGAGTGTTCAAATGCAACTTGCATGTAGGTCACCTGCCTCGGGGATCAGATTTGGCACCGTGTGTTACATATCCATGTGGTCCAGATGGAATTTAAAAAAATAATGAAAATAAAAATACAACTCTGTGAAGTTTTCTGCTCACACTGATTATAAGAACACCAGATCTGTGTCACATGTCAGGTGACTGAGAACTGGGACACATTCAGCTGTAGTATGGCTGGAGTTTAAAAGTCTTACGAGCCAGCACTGATGAAATTCTTGTTGGTGGGTTACCAGCTTATGAGGACAGGAAAGGTTAGGGATGTCAGGACAGAACTTAATTATTCTTTTAGGGAGGCAGCTCTGATGTTACACAAGTTGAGAATTATGACATGTATTATGCACCACTGCAAAAAACATTAATAATTATACAAAAAAAACATGAATTCGGAGAAGAATTTGACAAGAACACAAAATGACAAAGGGGTAACAGTCAATGCTCTCATCTTGTCAAACCCACAAAAAACACACACCACGGACAGCACAGCAGGGTAAATAATATATTGAAAAGTGTTTGCTTGCTTGGACGAAGCAATGGCAGAAGCTTGACACACAAAAGAGTGAGCAGACCACTAACAATGCAGATACGAAGCCATTCTGAAAAAAGGTGTGTAGGCTCTACAGTATGTTGCGATGAGCTTGCATCGCTTCACTGCAGTGATAAATGGTTTAGAGGCAAAATATCCATTCTGCTTGTCCCACATCACCATGACGATGATGTCCACTTGCCAGTTAGTGTGAATACCTTTTGCTATGTGGCAGTGTGTCCATGAGGGCAGGTGTGCACAGCAGTGTTTTCAGAATATGTATGAT
This sequence comes from Scortum barcoo, assembly GCA_023238725.1. NCBI lineage: Eukaryota > Metazoa > Chordata > Actinopteri > Centrarchiformes > Terapontidae > Scortum > Scortum barcoo. The sequence continues at coordinate 9,977 of JAKKUS010000167.1, forward strand.
GGTATGTTTAGCATCCTCCTCATGTCAGGGTCAGCTGAGTGAGCTAAAAACTGCAGCTCTGAAATGTATTTGTATGTGTATAATTGACTAAACTGAAGCACTTGAAGGAATTGAAATTCTACCCAAAGTTGAGGCACTGGAAGAAGTTTAAGTGGCAGTTAGAGTGGAAATGCTAAACACACATGATGTTTCAGTTGAAGTGCAAGCACTGAACAGAGCAAAGATGGAAGCCTTAAAAAGAGATGATCGGTTGTAGTAGCTGAAGTGTAAACCTGTAAAATAGGGTAAAGGTGCAGATGAAGTGGAATTTTAAGTGTAATTGATGTGCTGAAAATGATTAAAGAAGTGTACACACAGTGGTGTAGTGGTTATCACTGTCGCCATCACATCGTCCTGGGTTCAATCCTCGGTTGAGGCAGGCCCTTCTGTGTGGAGTTTGCATGTTCTCCCTAGATATCTAGACTTTCCAGAACCATTTATATTATTTCTTTTAGTATTCCTGTTAGGTTTTTTAAATGGAAGTCTTGGTGCTTTGCACAGCTTATACAATCATTCCATTCGTCTCCATGGCACCGTGGTAAGGGGCAAAAATCTTTTCATTCTTATCGTTTTCTTTTATTTATTTATTTTATTTATTCATAGTACCTTTCCATGAAAGTTCCAGGGCCAAATTAAAGAAACTTTCAATGAGTCCAACAGCAAGTGAGCCATTTGAAATTTACTGTGCTTTTTTTTTTTTTTTGCTAAGTGAATCATTGAACTTATTATTGAAATTATTTGTAGAGAATTAATCAGATCAGCTTCTAGTTTTGGTATTGCAATCTGAAAAACTCTCTCTTGGCAGAAGGGTTTCAAAACAAATATCACAATGACTGTACAGTTTAGGGGGAGGGAAATACACACACGCATGTACAGATGTGTACAGGCATACACACACAACATGCATGTTGGCATTAAAAAATAGTTAGTAACTGTAGGATATCACGCGTGGAGGGATGGATGGATGGATGGATGGATCAGATTC
>JAKKUS010000169.1:0-21000 GCA_023238725.1 Scortum barcoo
CTTGCAGTATCATAAGTTATAATTGCAAGCGCATAATGCTTTTTGATTTGTTTGATTTGATTTATGAGAATCTATGCTGCATCGTAAGTGATTATTGTGTATGTATCTCTCAAAATACCGGAACAGGAACAACTGTATGCGGCCATTGTGTTGTTAGACATTACTCCTTTTCTCTCTCTCACTCTCACACACACAAACACACACACACTTCAGTTTATTCTATTATTGTGATTTCAAGCCAAGGAAATATTCAAACAAATACATTTTTTTATTACTGTTTTATTATGGCTTACTTTAAAAACTGAGCAAGATTAAAAAAAAATAGCTTTTTCGAGATAGTAAACTTTAAAAAGTTCTTAAACGTGTATGGAAACTAGAGCCTAACATTAATGAATGAAAAATTAGCAACATCCATTTGGCAGCATAGTTTTATCCTTGGGTGGCAATGGGAGGGAGAAACCCATCTTCCTTCATTCTGCTGTTTGTTTGTGAAAGCCAAGATGTTCCATCATGGCTTTCACTTGTCTGTGTGCGTTACCATTTTTCATATCCACTTCTGGCCGGGACTGTATGTTTTCTCAGCAGAAGAACAAGTCCACCACCACCTAGTAATAGCTGATTTAAACCACATATTTACATTTATAGGCTAGTGAATACAGCCTTTACTTTGTAAATGTGTTATAATAAAGGGGTCTCAAGCTATTGTGTGTATTTAGAAAAATGTTTCTCCCACTATGAAATTAGACAAAAATTCACTGAAAGCCCAAATGTCCCAGTTTTCCACCAGCACTTAAACACTACATGCATCTGTGGCTCTGTGTGGAGCTAGAGACAGGAAAAGAGTCTTGAAGATCCAAACAGAAATATAACCTGATCTGTGTATCAGGCAGTCTCTGCACACACATACACAAATGTAATGATCTGTAAATAAAATAGATTGATACAAATATTTTTAGACACTTGTACCTACGGGAAGCTTTTCAAAAGCGTAAATAATCAGATCTGTGGGGTTGAAGTAAAAGATCTGTTTGTAAAATCTGAATATTTACTCAGGTTGTGTTGTGTTCATTTGTAAAACTGTGTTCAAATTGTTTGGTTTTTGTGTGTGGGTTGGAGCATGCGTTTGTAAGTGCGCAAAATTGTTAATACACATTTGTAAGTCTAATTTTTCATTTGTATGCACACTCATGTAACACACATTTGTATCCATTTGTGCCCCACACATACTTAAAGGGCAGGACATGGCAGTCACGTTTGTTGTAGCAGTCAAACCTCTGCTTTGAGAAAAGATGCATTTTACGGTCCACCAATTCCACCTCTCCTTTATGAGAGCAAGAATGCAACATCTCTTTTTTTTGTGTTACATAGTGTCAAGATATTGGTGCGCACAGTGAATGATGTTTCCTTGTCTGGGATTTACAGCCAACAAGATTCTTGATTTGGATAGGGGTTGTAAGGGATTTTAGCACTTAAGGTCCTAAACAATCGCAAAAGCACACTTTTTCACATGACTACACTGTGTCAGATAGAGCTCGACACAGCAGTTTGCCTGCGTACTGATGTGTGCACCAAAGAGCACCAGATGCCAAAGCAGGAACTGGCTGTGGAGAGGCAACAGTGTCTAATCGTCTTTCCTATCTCTGTGCACTGTAGTGAATCGGCACCATTTAAACACTCTTGTCCAGAGATGTTCAGCGTGACCCCTGAGCTGAAAATCAAACAGGAAGGAGTGACAGAGTGTGCTATAATTGTACTTTAGCTGATTAATGCAACAAGATACAGAACAGAGAAGCTGTTTAGTGTGTCTGGTAAGCAGGAGATCAATTATTAAGGGAGGCTTAATGTTGTGCTTCTCAGAGCCCTCTCTTCAGTGGGGCTCATCATCGCCTGGACTGGCCAATTTTTGTACACATTAAAATATATTGCTTCTATAACTTCTGGAGTTTCATCAGAGATAAAAATGAATCATTAAAACAAATCATAAATAATCTGCCTTTTACACGAGCTGCACACCACACTGTGTGCCTGTCGAATCATGAAAATGTTCTACAAAAAGGAGAATTATTTTGGTTGTCTATGCCATCCTTCCTCTAACCTCCACCCAGGAAAAGTTGTCAGTATCTGATCCCTGAGATTTTTTTTTTCTCTTCAGTTCAAAGGTGCTTTGTTGGTTTATTTCCTTTTTGCAATCTCTAAATGTCAGTATTATGCAGGTTTATACTGTATCTGGGAAAAATATGGGAAATGATGGAGAGGGAATAGATAGAATTTTTGGTTAATAGTGTGCTGCATTATTTATTTTTCACATTCAGCGCCATGAATAGATCACAGCAGGAAACACCGGCAGTGTTGGCCCACTATTTTGTCTTCCTGCAACATGAAAAAAGCAGCTTTTAAATTCTGATGGGAGATTGTGTGTTTTTGCACTCTGTATTACTTCTCTTTATTGTTCAGATAGTGTTTCATCGCTTCCAATTTGCATCTGTACAATGCAAGCAGCAGAAGGTGCAGTGGAAAGTTTCATTGTGCTATCATTGACAAAATGCTGTTCCAAAGACAGACAGAATAGACCTGACATACATTTCACATTCACTGAAAATGTAATTATTTCCCACTTGCATACAGTAATTCAAAGCTTCTTGACCATCATGCATCACAGAAAATTGAAGTGCTGTGCAACTGTGCAGAACCAGACCTATAGATCAGGCCCTGGCAATTCCTTATCAGGCAAACATGATCAATAATCCCAAAAAGGAAACCTGACTCACGTTTGGATGTCAGTCACACACAGCACAGGGTCAATCCTATCAGGAAGTAAAGCTGCAGACACACTGACTCTGAGAAACTGGGTCGATGGATGCAGCTGTTACAGTTTAGAGCTTTTTTGATCTGAAAATATTTACGCTTATTTTTCTCTTTACTGACTTTTTACCGACTTCAATCAATCCCCCTGATGGGCGTGCATCATTCAATCAGCCAAGTCTGAAGAGTAACTTAAAGAACATTACCCTGTTTTATTTTGAGCGCAGCCCCTTCACATGCAGAAAAAAGCATTAAAATCTCACCACAACTCTGTCAGATTATTCCTCCAGTGTCCCTCTACCTTTCCAAATGGCTCTACACCCACCTGTCCACACACATTTCAGCCATGTCAGTGCTTAGCTAATCCATATGATAGTCATTCAGAATCCAGAGAACCATAATTTCATGTTAACTCTTGTTTTAAAGACCAACTTTAAAGGTTCTGTATGTAACTTTCAGACTGTGGGACGCCTTGGACATAGGAAAATGACGCCATGACCAGTGCTGTAAAAACTGATGCCAAGGGGTCCTGCCCAAGTTCTGTATGTGACGAAATAGGTGATAATGTGTTGTGTTGGATTTTCTGGGAAAAAAAAACATCTTGGAATGACTACATTTTTATGTTATGTATGTTATCTAATATATTGTTTTTTGTTGTCAATGTGCGAAGAGATATGTAACATATGTTTGTAAATAAATTAATATTAAAACATGCACATGCACAAGGTTGCATGTGTATGTGAATGATGACTGTGAATCAGTTGATAGATCTGTGTTAGTGCATAAAATTTACTAACTCAAAAAGTGTTTCCTCAACAGGGAAACTTTTAAAGATCAAAAATCAATGCGCTCTTTATCATCTCAATAAATGATTCCTCTGTCTCTACCCTTCGCTGATTTGCATCACCGCTGACCCACCACTTGCATCAAGGCTCTGTCTGCATGTTTACTGTTAAGGACCATTTATAGTATACCTGCTTATACCTACGTATCAGTCTCAAATGGACACTCTATCAAAGTTTGATAGTTTGCACGTTTGCTCAATAAAGCTTTGGCTCCAGAAAGCTAGTCTCTCTTGATTTTAACCACTCTTTACAGGTAACACGTTCACATTTGGCAGTTCGCTCAAGGCAAAAGGAATTTATTTCACCTTAAAGCGACCCCGTAAAATCTCAAATTTTGAGGATCTGATTGTTCAGTGGTGTCAGCTCTGTGTGTATCTGCAAGAATGATTAGATATTAATGTTAAAGGAGCTGGCAACATCTTGTTTTTCTGAAAGTGAAGCACTGAAACAACTGTCATGTCAGCTCCACGCAGACTTGTCAACATGACACCCATGACTTAATTATTTCAACTTCCTGTCTCTCTTCTTTCCCATCTCCTTCTTTCTGCATCGCCCACGTGGGTCCCTTCAAGCTTCACCTTGTCTATAGATCAACCTTGCCAGAGCCCTCAAGTCTCCAACACATATCACTTTTGACTGGTGAATCAATAACTGAATTACTTTTATGAAACCACACCACTAGAAGTGATGAGGGCTCTGCGGCTGCCTCAAGCCAACCACTTAACATTTTTAATCTTGCAGGAGTTCAGTATGGATCAGCCAGTTGGGAAAGAAGTGGAGGGAAATCAGACACCCGGATGTTTTTTAATTAGAGGCAGGAGCCAAACAAGCAATGTCAGCTGGGCCTCTTATCAACATTAGTCAGCAATAGTGAATGTGTGTGGTGGAGGGGGGTGGGGTGGAATGTACAACTGTACAGGTCAGTTAAATAGACACACACGCGGAGAAATACATTCGCTTTTTTGGCATTTGGCTGAAGCTGTTATCCACAGAAATTTACAGGAAGCTAATAGTTGGGCAGACACTTAGGATGAGTAGACAGACGTAGACAGACAGACTGACAGAGCCCATAGTGAGTGATTCAGACTGCATGTGAGGGAATTTTGACAGCCAAGTAAAGTTTTCATGATTAAAGGGTCAAAGATGTCTAGATTAAAACCATGTTAACATTAGTTTAAAAAGTGAACATTTTTTTGTGTTTCTAGGTGTTGTTTCACCTGCATTTCAGTGAATATAATTAAATGTGGTATATCATACAGAAATATGGTTGTTGATAACAATGGTTCTGATACCAAGAAGTCGAAAAAGAAGAAGAAAAAACTAAAATGCCGTCCAAATCCAGCACATAAGATTTTCTTTTGACTTGATAATTGCATTCTGGGAAAAAAAGGGAATAATGCCATTTTGAAACGGTCCTGTACTATGTCCTGTGTTTAGGTGCAATGACAAAACCGTCTTGTGACCAAAGCAATCATGATTAGAGCAGAAAACAGAATTAGTTTTCAAAAGTTATTTGTTACAGTTTACAAAGGCAAACGATATCCTCCTGCTGACAGGGGAGTGACAGCAGAGTACACTTCTATGTATTGTTAAGCACAAACAATGTATTGTGTTGTTTAAGCTGGAGAACTTGCTTCATGTTTTATACTAAATGCTCAAATAGTGACTATAGGAGCCTCAGATAGAGTTCAATGTGATGTTGTTATATATGTACTTCAGGGTTTGTATAATGGACAACATCATATAGAAATCTTTTCTCATTAACTAAACTATAATTAATTCACCTTTAAGTTTCTATTTTTTCAGACCATTTTAGAACTTATAAACATGGACTGTTCTGATTTGAAGCCTTTTGACTTGAGATCATGAGTTCTCTGAATGTGCAGCTGAGTGTTTACTCAAGTCATTTTCTGTAATTAAGTTTCTAAAGAAACAGGATCAACACAGAAGCAGACTTCCCAGCATGCATTGTTTGAGAGTTAAAACTCTTCAGAGACACCTCTTTTTCTGTAGTTTAAAGAAAATACACATGGTGGAAACTTTCTATGTTTTTAATATATGTTAATATAAGTAATTTAGTTTTTTCTTTTTATGATAATTAAAACAATGTGAACCAGGATGAAAGTTAATATCAAATTTTGTCAGCCATCTGCTGTAAACTTAATTTTGTGTAGCTTTGGTAAACATCTGAAGGAAATGTGATATCATAGGCAGACTTTTAATGTGAAACATCTACACAAAATAGTGTGTTCTTAAAGTGATAATAAAAACAAAATTAGCAAAGAAGAAGCACACAGAATTAATCAAAGCCAATCAAAACAGTATTTTTGTTGAAATGAATTGTACCATTATCCATTACTACATTATCAAGAGTCCAGACCCAGGAAGACGTAGGGGTGACTGGGGCTTTTGGTTTACCTTCAACAGCTGTCTGTCTGACTGTCAATGTGTTATTTCCGAATAAAACAGTTCTGTTTTCACAGGATCAGTAATGATCCTACTAGGAGAGGGTGAGCTATAGAATGAAGTGGTTACTTCTCTGTAAGCACACTGGAAGCTGATAACCTCTGTGCCAACCAAACCATCAGCACTCTCACCAGCCACTCTCAGACTCTTCACACTCAAAATGGAAAAGCTTATTGAAGGACAGCTGTAATTTTATGTGACTATATTTTGTAATGTATGTCTGAAATCGATCTTCAAAAGGTAGTCACATGGATGGCTGGAGATTCCTTCCACATGGGCTATGTCCTGGTTTGATAGTGAAAATATTACAGCCATAGGAGGCCTGGGAATAGTCATGGATAGGGCTCTATTGCAGTGTTGTTTTGTGCATGTTCAACAGAGATAAAGACTCATATTATTGTAATGTCAACACCCAGCACCCGCTGTCCTTCTACAACAGCTGTAATCTAACATAGCCTAATTAATTAACAACATGGCATGTTAAGTAACCCAAAAATTCAATTAAAAAGGACAACACAAGAAACTGCGACACCCCCTCCCAGTGAGCCAGTATGTGTAACCCTAGAAATGTAATTATGACAAAACCAGTGTGATCATTATACTCATCAGGCAGCTTTATTTCATACACCTCTCTAATATCAGGTTGGACCCCTTTTGTTTGTGGAGTATTCTCTTTGCGGATGTTGGACGTGGTCAGAATATGAAGGAGGAGCAAAGTCCCCAGATAAATATGGAACTTATATGTGGGCCCTTTTCAGTTTTTGACCACACATCCATGCTGTAACCTCTTGTTCTGTCTCACTTCAAAGATGCTCTTTTGGTTTGAGATGTACTGAGTGTGCAGGCGACCAGAGAAAACTGATGACACCATCATGGACCCACCATGTTATTAATATACAGTACATACACTTTTTATCATGTTATATCATGTGCAACTGCAACTGTGAATTATATATATCCATCTGTGTTCAACCATGTAAGAATGTGTGTGCACATGGAGATAAAATGCAGAACATTATGTATTTACAATTTGCAGTGGATAGTTCCAGTATAGTATAGTATAGTATAGTATAATTTAAATATAGTTTCAGTACAGTTTAAATTGGTCAGCACAGGGTTAATGTAATACATATAATACATGCCATATAATATTTGATCTATGCATACACAAAGGTAAACAAGCAAATATGGTTTATTCTATTACATTTTCTTTATTTCTTTCAATTTGGCATCTGAAGTTTTGATCTGATGACAGCCTGATAATATGTCCTAAGGAGGAATGTTTGTATCAAATATCATGGCAACCCATCTTACAGTTGTCAAGGTATTTCAATAAAAGCCTAATCTATCAACCTACTCATGATGCTAGAGGAAAAGGAAGGAGATCACTAAAATCAGTAGGATTTATCCTCTGTCATCCATGAATGTGAAAATTTCATGGAAATCCATCCCCATAGTCAGTTAAGAAACATCATATACAGCAACAGTGAATACAGTCTGTCTGCTGCTTGTCCATTTGCAAACCTGTAGACTAGTTTGTTTCATCTAGACCTGTCTGAATCCGGATAGTGGCACTATGGTACTGCAGACTGCCCTTGAATGCATCATGTTAAGATGCAGGGATTTTTCCAAGATTCCACCTCTCCCAACCTGCCCCTGGCTTTGTGTGACCATTAAGAGCCTATTCGTAAAGCCTACCTGAACAGCACTGTCAGGTTATTCTATCCACTAAACAATATCACATACCATATACCATGTAACCTGTATGTGATCCTCCCAAAAAACAGATTTAGACTTTTTAGGGTTTAGTGACAGTTTCTTTACTATAAACAACAACAGAAGCTCTTTCCACATACTCTGCTACAGCCTGCTATCATTCTTCTGTTGTTTTTTTCTGAGCAGTAAAGAAGTGGATCATCTGCATACATTTGGATTCTGCACTTAGTAATCTGTGTTTGGGGGGGCTTTCGTACTAAGGCAAGGGAACAGTGGCCCAGTTATGCTTCCCTATGGCACAACTTAACCGCATGGGGCCAGGCTGATAGACCATTTTGAAAATGAACTTACTGACTCTTCCTTTGTAGAAAAGACTCAAACCATTTCATTTTAACCATTTCAAAGACCAACTTTTAGTAACATTCTGTGATGAACAGTATCACTCAACAAACAAGGCAGCAGTGACCACCCAACTGTTGGTGGTTAAGCCTCATAGAGGGTAAAATAGGTGGTGCGCTTTGAAAAAAAAGTTTGTAGAATGAAAAGAACAATATTTCTGGTTCGACTGCATCACTTTTTATCCTGTCTTTTTTTACTGTCTGAGTCTGAGTTTGACAACATTATATGGGAGCAATGCTAAATCCATGGAAACCACTTTGCGCATGACAGAAGCCGTGCTATGTATGTGACACTATGAAACCAGTTTTATGGTAGAAAGAATTTTATGCTGGGCTTCAACATAGCTGGAATTTTTCAATTATAAGCATGCTGTGGTGGTGAAATGATCATATGGCCATGAAGATCATAAATGTATGATATATGAATAATGGCCAGAGTCTGTGTGCCATCTCATGTGTGGAGGAAGAGAGGAGAAGTGTTTTTTGTTTCTCGGCTTGTCATCTACTTCACGGCAGGAATTTTCTCACATGTGCAGTTAACTCTGCAGGGAAGAGGATAGGGTTTCTAGTGTGGGTGTCTGGTGACAGCAGAGAGAACAGGCCCTGGGCCTTTCTGTGGGTTCCACTGTTGGAGGTTACCCCAGAGAGCAGAAGAAGGAACAAGTACGACCCTCTGCTGTTCTGGAGAGCCAGCAGGCACACAAAGAGGAGAGAACAATCAGTTATAGTCCAAGATGTGTTTTCACATCTCAGGGTGAGATCACTGCTGGCCAATCAGTGCTCTGTTTTAAGAGCTCAGCGGTCAGACATAACAAACAAAATTTGTCTGGTATTGTGGTAGATTTTGCAATCAAAGATGCTCTGTTGAAGTATGAAATGTTACTTTGTATATTTCACAATTTTCTGTTATCTGTAGCAGAAATCAATTCTTATATCTGATACCTAATTCCAAAATCAAGCTTTTATTTTGCTACACATTAGCATTATAAAGAATAAGTGGTACTCTCAGAGGATGGAAGGCTGTTTGGCTTAACCACCTCCAAAAACAGTACAACAATCTATGTCTGTCATTTCTGACCTCTTACACTAATAACTAAAACAATATATTAAAGTGTAGGGACATTTTTCCCATTATCTTGTTTATAATCACAGATTGGCAGGAATATCAGTTACGATAACACTGTACTCATAAAATAAATTCATGAGATAAGAGAACATGTTGACTTTGCTAAAGGTGGTTTATAGATCAGACAGGCTGTGAAGAAAGTTTATCTAAATTAGCTAAACCAATTAGTTTGGAGTTTAAACTGAAATGAGTGCACCAGTAATGCCAATAATAATCCATCTTTGTGATCTTTCTTACTAGCATGACCTCTAAATGCTTCTAAGGGTTCCAGCGGTCAGTAAATTTATCAGTCCTGGAGCCTCTTTCAAGATGCAGCATTGGTATCCTTCATCATCAATTTACCAAGAAATCCTCCAGATATCCAGAAGGTGGCCAGTCGCTGAACTTAAATGCCAGCTATAGCTGTTAGACTGCAGCTGATAAAGTGGTCCAAAATTTTGAAGGTCTCTCTACTAATAATGGTCTGTTGTTAACAGATATACCCACACTGGTGTGCATTTTCTAGCTGAGAACGAACAATAACCACAGACTAAAATGAAATTCAGTTAAGCCAAATCAATTAGCTTCTCTAAGAAAACACTTGTCCATAGATAAATAAGGATACAGAATGGGGACAGGTGATTAATGGATGATTCACTTTAAGTGATACCACTCACTGCAATTCATAGATGTAATGACAGCATGAAAGAAAATATCCATGCTAAAATTACATCAATTTCAATGAATGTTATTTAAAATGCACTCAAAACAACTGAATATCATGGGCACATCCTGTACATCTCTTTTATTACGTTGCATATGCTCAATGAAGCAGTTCTAAAGAAATAGGAGGAAATAAAAGCATTAATGGCATTGTTTCACTGTGTCAGAATGATAACCTTCTTGTCTGAATAAAAACAGAACTAGTTGAGCTGGTTTGTGTCTATTATGTAGAAATCTGTTGTGATTTTACCAGTAGGAGTGGTTGATTGGCTTGGCTAAGAGAGGTTCTAAATGTGCTTACATGCTCACATGGCACTTGGTGTGGTCCATCTTCTTGAGTTTTGTGTTTTGTGGAAAAAAAAAAATCTGCTCTGGCTGCACGTCCTTTCTTGTTAACACGTCTTGCCAGTCTCCTCTGACCTGTCCTGATGACAAAGTGTTTTTGCCACATACACTGCTGCTAACTGCATTTCTTTGTGTGTTTATCACATCATTTCCCATAAAAAATAGGCACTCTAGACGCTCTAGTGAATGAGAATCCCAGGAGTTTTAGCAGTTTCACGACACTGAAGCCACTGTGTCTAGCACTAGCAATCACAACACATTCAAAGCCAAAGAGTAACTGAACCTCTTGACTGTGTCTGCATGCTGGGTGTATTGAGCTACAGCCACGTGTTTGCAGGAACAGGATGTTTATTTTAACAGGAAGGTTTTAGTTCTTCTGCTACTTGATTTTGAATTCATCTTTGAATTAATGATCATTATATGAGCTAAGGAACATAGAAAATGACCAAATATATGTTTGTCTGTCAAAAGAGATTTAAGAAAAATAGAATGGGAAATTAGAATTTAATAACAGTGGTTGCATCAAAGTCAGTTGTTTGATCCATATTACTTCACTTTGGGTCAAAACTTTAGGTAAACTGCAACCATATGGATACCTGTTCGAGTTAAAGAAAGAGATATAGAAGACATGGTTGGCTTCAATAACATTCATAACAATTTTAACCAAGTTTCAAAATCAGCAAAAGAAAATGTAAATTCATTTGCATTCTGTATAGTCATGTGACTGAGCTGCACTGAGAAACAGTTGGTGATGCCAATTTAACCATTGCAAAGGAAGAGGACACAACAAGATGATATCATCAAAAGAGTGGCGGTCAGACTTCAAGTGGTGGAAAACCACATAGAAATATTATGCAAATATGTCATTTTTGTTTGTGTGTCTGTGGGTTAATGTGAGGAAGAATCCTCATTGCTCTGCACAGATCTGATCTCTCTTCATCTGAAACTTAAGTGACGTTTAAGTCACATGTTTCATATACGTTATGTGTTATTATTCACCAAGTCGATAGACTGACTTTTCCACCACAGCCAAGCATGAAAACTTGTTTTGCGATTATTTGACTTGACTTGACTGTCGTTTCCAATCAGGTTCTTTGATGGTTATTTTGCATGCGTGCACAATGATAAAATATCCCCATTGTTTCCATAGTTTTTTGACTGACAGCTTTATCTATTACATCATTATCATACCTTTCTGTTTAAACCTAGTTAACTTCAGGGCTGATTTTGGAATATTCATTGGCTTGCAAACATTGTATTGCCCTGCCCATGCAGGCAGGCCTAGCTCTAAATGAAGAAAATGAATTAAAGCTGGTCAGCATGATAGAAAATTATAAAAGCATAAAGAGTCCAGCTTGTGAGTTGACAAGTCTGGAAGTCTCTGGGTGTAAACATTGTGGAAATAAATATTGTTCGGTTCTTGTATAGCTGTAAAACTGAAACACTGAATTGGACCATATTTTATGACATGAGCACACTCTGTGTATTACATTAAGAAATTAATTCCCTCCAGAAAGACAGATACTGACCCTCTATAGTCAAGCCTGACTCATTTAGTTGTAAAAGATAAATTGCATCGGCTATGACAAAACATACAACCTACATATCATTTGTGCAGCGCATGCAAGTGTTATATCACTCTTTATGGCTTATTCAGGCAGAGTAGAGTACACCAAATAAATCAGCCGTTTGCATGAATTATTGAATTTAATTTCTTAAAGCTCATGTTGTGACACAGTGGCATTTGGCTTGTGTTTTAAATGAATTCACAATAAAGGACTGCTCACCTATCATTCTCTTCGCTGATACTCTCCGGTGGCTTTTATTCCCTTAATCTCACTTCTCTCTCCCTCTTCTGTTGCTCTGGTGTTGCCCTCGTTAATCCACTTTCACACCTCACAATTTAACTTAACAACTTGTCTTCTGTTTTTTAACAACTAATCATATATGTTCAGAAGCCCACATTACATACATAAACTCACAAACAGAAATGTACAAAACAGTAAATTGAAGTAAACCATGTGCCTTTCTATTTACCAGTGTGTCATGTTGACCTCCAAGCTAATGCTAGTTCAGCCAGGATTGCATGAATGATACAACTGAATAATTACCAGACAACAGAAGCATCTCGTCATGTAATTCTCAAAGAATATACAGGCGGGTGACAAAAACCACCATAAAGTGTCTTAGTAAGGTGTTGGTTAGAACACCTTCAGTGATCCTTGTCTTTGATTCTGTGAACTCTCCTGGAGGGATGAACACCATTCTTCTAAAGATATTCATCATTTGGTGTTTTGATGATGGTGGTGGGGAGCTCCAAAATCTTCCATAGCTGTTCAGTTGTGGTGTGGTGACAGTGAAAGCCACAGCATATGATTCACTTATGCCATTGATTCATCCCCACTTCTCTAAATCTCTTAGCACAGTGGGGAGTTTGTGATAAGTAATAGTGAGCTTGTGATTAACCGATTAAGCACAAAAATAAGGAATAAGCTTCATTTAAGCACGGTATACTTTCAATGGTACACATTATATTTGTACAAACAAGACAAAGAGTTTGAATTTTCATGTGTCCCTTAAAAATATTTTGTTATTACAGAAGGATTGTATATTCTGAAAAAATAAAGGAAAATAGAACTAGGTAAAATGTCCAGGTTGTACACATATGACAGCCAAATATGTCACTGTGTCTCACATGAGAAATGTTAGTCTCTTGATGCAGCATGCCTGGGAAAAGCTAAGCATGACGTCATCTGAAGTCAGTTCATACTTTTTTTATCAAATACTTAGAGAATTAAGATTTGAAAGTGATGAAGAAGCATATATCATTGACTTTCTTATATTTTGAGGGTCGGTTAAGCTGCCAGGGCCTTGGGCAGTCACAGATCTTTTCCATAATAGTAATAATGGTAATTTCTTTCTCTCTATCATCACCTCTCTCAGCAATGGTAACCAGCGCCTGAGCCCATACTCCAGTGAGCGAGCTGTGCCGAGAGCCCATTTGACTCTCAGAAAAGAAAGGGATTATGGCTCATAATTGACAGAGGGCAACAGGATTTGGTGGGATTTATTGCCATCTGAGCACATCCTTGCTCTGATAGCCCACACTGCCTGACCGGCTCTCCAATCCATTGGCTGTCCAACAACATCATCTCCTCCAGAGTGCCCAGGCCTAATATCAGCAATCATTGCTCAGTGTTTCGACAAAATGGTTTTAATTCTTTACTGTCTTGGCAAGTTGGATTCTCAAATAAATGGAAGGATTAAGCGAATGAATACACAAGTGAGAATGAAGTCTGTAATTATTCACAAGAAGGAAGGATAGGAAGGCAGGGAGACACCGACTTGAGAGTTGTAGGTCAAACTGAAAACAGCAGGGCATTTTAAGAAGTTGCTGGGCTGAGCAAGTGGCTGTCTAAGTGCAGAAATTAGTGGCCTTTTGTGCCTGCAATTATGCACTTCAGCAAGCACACACACATAGAAGTTTACCCCGTATTATCAGCCAGGCACACGCAGACACACATGTAGATGAACGCTGGGTGGAGGCAGGTGCAGCGTGAGTCGACAGCCATGATGCATTCAGGGGCACACGGAGTCATCCAGCCACTCTGGGATCCTGAAGTGGCGAGACGAGAGCAATCCAGAGCAGGGAGAGGGGGGGGTGGCCTGACAAGCCAGATTGACCTTGTCCGAGCTAACAGGTCGAGTGAAATAAATGACAGAAAGGTGAACATCAGTCTTTAGGGCCATAGCAGATTTAGGAGTGATGATTTCCACCCTCAGAACCCCACCCCAGTCTATAGTGTGCAGCGGAAGGCACGACATTCTCTGTTCGGAGGCCTACTATCCGTTAGATTCTCATTCAGCAAAGTCAGAGTTTTCTTGGCTGTGCTCTCACCTGCAGAATTGTACCTCAGATGCAGGTCATCCATCTTCCTAAGGCATGGACCCAGTGGGAATGAGGTGGACGGTCCAGAGGAATACTTTAAATGGGAGGAATGGATGAGGAGGGAAAAATGGAGGATGGAGGAAGTCAAAGCTTAAAGTTTAATGAGAAAGATTTTTACTTTTCCATTGAACAAAATGACCATAATACATCAGCAAGGGAGCTGGAGCGCAGCAATCACTGAGCAATGTCTGACTTTAAGCCTGTATCCTACAAGTATTAAAACCATCAGCTTTTTCAGCTTTTCACAAACAAAGGACAAAGTGACAGATTCTGTTGTGTATTTTTTTTCCTAGTTGTGGCCTAATGGTGTTAGCAGTAATAATGAGAGCCATCAAGAAATAAAGCTTCTCCAGTTTAATTGTATTAATGTGATTCAGTACTAATCAGCTGGTGGCCAATTGGCTGATGTTAAAGCATGAATGATGCAGCTGATGGAAGCTCAACTTATAGCTTATAGCACATCAATGGAAAACATGGAGAGAAAGAGAAGGGACCCACTTTAAATGCTTAAACTGAAACAAATCAAACAAAGGAATATTAATGTATGTATTTCCTTCTATATGTATTTCCTTTCATGATATATATATTTCCTGATATGTATTACGGTGTAATAATAAAACAGAAACATTTGTTAAATGATGATTACTTAGCTTTTCACCTGTTAAAACTGAATTGTTTTTCACTGTGATATGTAAAGAGGTGTATTAGATCCCAGTGTTGTCCAGTAGATAGAAACTGACCTGGCAACACTAAATACAAAAAACTGCCAATATTTCATGAGCAGAGAGCGTTTTCTTTTTTTTAAGTGAGGGTACATCATCCATCCAATTAAAAACAGTCTGTCTGAATCTGTCAAACTGTCTGATGGAAGCTATGACAGATGACATTAAAATAGTTTCCTGTGGGTGATCCAGCTATTGAGTTAGATTGAGTTATATTGTGATTAACTGTCTGCAGTTTTAAAGGATAATGTAGAGGATGTGCAAATGGACACTTACATCGTTTTTTATATGACTGTAATGACCACATTGCTGCTTAAGTGATAAGCTTATACTAAATAATTTAAAGCAAACAAATAAATAACCATAATGGCCGCATTTAGGCTAAGAGATTACTTGTGACATGTTCAAAGATGAAAAGGCATGTTTTTGGATTGACTGATTTCTAATGTGCTCTTTTGATTTTTCTATTCAGCACTTTAGTCACATGCCACAATGATGTTTTTGAGTTGAAATATCATCATGTGACTTTTATGAGCAAATATTAATCAGCATATCATGTAATTAACTAGATTAAAGATGGGCGATTGCGTTAATAAAAACATAATTACAAAACTGTACATTCAACAACAACAACTTGAGCAACAACTCAAGCCTTTTCATCTGAAATTAGTTTAGACCTTTTAAAAAAATTGTTTCTAATTCATCCAGACACTAAATTGGTTTTCTGATGTTCAATTGAAATATAGTATTGAGAACAAAGTTGGTAAAAGTAAAGAGGAATAATAGTTCCACATAGAGATGATACAATCTAACCATATTTTTTGAGAGACAGAGTGGAGGCAGCCCCTTATCGTTCTCTGCAAACCCAGCCTATGATAAACACTGGATTTACATTACAGAGACACAATTAAGCCTAGTGAAAGAGTGGATAGAGACGCATTATCCATCAGCCTGTGGGGAAGCCCCTTGTGGTAATGACATAAAAATATAACAGTAATTACAAATGAAAGCAATAGCACGGAAATGAATCAATCAAGCTGTCTGTGTTTTAAGATGCAGTGGTATTTGTTGATGTGTCGGCTGTTAGGGAGATCGAGACTCCTGACACATCCATCAGCTCAGACAGGGCTGAACCTGTGCTGATGGTAAACGGAGAATTGCAGAGTAACAGCAGCAAGTGTCAGGTGTACTAAGAGACACTATGAAATACAAACAGGTAAGACATGAGCAGCGAACATCTGAGGGAAAAGCAAAATGTTTATGTAAAAATGACTAATCCTTAAATTTAAGGGCAGTCAAGGAACACCATAAACACACACTTTAAGTCTTTCACTTGGACAAAAATAACTTTGTCTGTCTCACTCAGTTTTAGCAAATATCACTCAGACTCTTCTGGCTCCACCTGCTTCTAAGGTCATTGGACAAGAATCCAATGACCTCAGTATCTGATGGAGCTTCAATCACTGTTCCTGTACAGGCCGTGGACAGCTCCCCTCCCCCACACATGCACCAACTCAGATAAACCACAAGCAATGATGAACCTGCCCCTCTCCCTTTGTCAGCAACAGCTTACAGACAAAGACGAGTAAACAGAAGACCAATGAAGAAAAGCGAGCTAAAAAGAAAGAATTAGACCAGACGATTGGGAGGGGAGGGGCTTTGGAGGCAAACTGGAGTGCAGGGGAGAGAGGGGGGGAGGGGCCTGGATGTTGTACTTGTTCAAATTTTCAAGCTGTTCAAGCCATTCTCTTTTCAATCTTACTGGCTGTAGCTTTAAAGAATGACTCCTGGCTAATGTCCGGCGGCATGGAAATGCTGAAATAATACAACATAATAACATTAAAGCTGGAGTCAAAGAGGTGAAGATATCAGGAGAGACTGGAGAGAGACCTCAACACCAACAACACCAAAGGCATGTGGCAGGTGATCCACAACATCACAAGCTGCAAAAGCAGGTGCAGCCCCATCAAATGTGAGGCCACGCTGTCAGATGAGCTTCACATGTTTGATTCTCACTTTGATCTCCTCTACGAAGAGGCAGCTACCAAGTTTACTCCAACTCCAGATCAACACCCACTGTCAGTGACCTCAACCAGTGAGAGATGAACCCTTCTGAGAGTGAACAGGAGTAAAGTTGCTGGGCCTGATAACATCTTTGGCCATGTATTGAAAACATGTGCCAACCAGCTCGTTGATGTCATTACTGACATTTTTAACATTCAACATCCAACATTTGCAATGATGTTATAAATAAATAAAGAAAAAAAGCTTTTATAATTACTTCAGGTTTCTTGGTGATGTTCTCTCATTGTGTGCTTGAATGTGTCAGTTTGATTTCAATTAACATTCATTCACCCATGTGTGAAGTGGTTGTTTATTGTTAATACTGTAGCTCATCATTGTCCATTTGGGATATCCATCCATCCATTTTCTAAACACATACTTGTCGCTAGCCTTAAGGCTAATACAGAAGTGCTAACCACATGCACTGATTCACATTAAGGCAAGAAAGGTGTAAGCTTAATATTTTGAATGTTATTTCAAATATTAGTTGATATTTTAAAGATGCAACTGTGGCAGGCGGCGGTGAGGAAGACGGGTGGAGCCCTAATTTAGTTTGACTATAATTAATTATCAGTTAGTTGCCAACAACGCCACCCTGGGAATTTCACCCAGGGAATTATTAAATCGTCCTCATACAATGGATCAAGCCCACAGGTTCGATACCACTCAGGCCGGAGACTGTATCCAAGGTTTAAAAACAAACATCATTTTATTAAGAGTAAAAAAAAAAAGAGAAAATAGACACAAATCCTACAAAAGAGAAAAGAAAGAATAAAACAGCGCTGGGGCCAGCCAGTGGGACAAGGGCTCATGCGAATAGGGAGAAGGATGCCCACCAAACAAAAACATAAAACGTGTGAGATCACCTTAATACATGACCGGCACACCCAGTGAGAAAAGGAACCACGCCCTAAGGAAACACTGCACACATGGAGGGAGAAAGGGGGACACCGTCGCCCAGCCAGGTCACCAGCACCACCACCACCACCGGCCCTCAGCGACTGAAAGGAAAAATAAAGGAATTAGTGAATAACACTGTCCCAAAGAAAGAACAAAAACACACAAATCTATCAACATTAAAAATATTACCTAAACAAATTATAAAACACAAAAATATCCCCAAAATCAAACCAGTTCACATAACAAACAAAATAACTCAACTGCATAAAACAACTCAAACAAAAGAAAGGAAATCAAAATAAAATCAAATTACAATATAACTAAACAAAACAACCCAAAACAAATTACAAATAAACCAAAATAACAAACCCGACCTTCATGTACACCATTAAAATGGGTTGACCCCAAATTAAGAATTATTCCAACAGCCACCAAACAATGTCCTTTATCACGGTGTATCAACAACAAACCGCGTAGGCTTGCATCTAAAAACAGGCGGCGACACAACCGTGTGGACTTGCGTCTGGCGACAAGCGGCAACACAGCCGGGTAGACTTGCGTCCGGGAAGAAAACGGCGGCAACCCAGCCGTGTACACTGGCGGCTGGAGACAAGACGGCAATGGTCCAGTTGAGACGGCTACTGTCACCTCCCAGCAGAAGTTAACTCACGAAGGGAGGGGGGGGGAACCTGCAAGCTGCCATGAATTACCGGCACAATGACAGGGCCAAACGACACACAGGAGCCGCGGGCACCCAAACAAACAGCGGATCTGCCGAGGGGAGAACACCTCTGACCCCCGGAAGTAACGTCAGTCAGGAACGCAAGAGGAAGAGGCAGGTGGAGGACCGAGACTTTTATACCCCGCCTGCCTCCCCTCACTGATTGGCTGACAACACTCCCAGCAGCATCATAACATAGAAAACATTTCTATGCTGCTACACAACCTAATCCTGTGCAGTATAATATGTATTTTGCACATTTGTAATATACTGAACTGTTGGTGGTGTTGATTTGAGTGTTTTCATCTGTACCTTTTCAAGCGCACTAAGCTGCACTTTACTGATTGTGCACACTAAAATGTTTCTTTTGAATGTTTGAGCATCCTTATTTTTGCACTGAAACCACATCAAGCACTTTGATAGCCACCCAAATGGTTATATGTGACTTTAGCCTGCCAATACATGGCAGAGGGTGCAGTATGTGTTTTCTTAACAGTATTGATGTAATTTTTGTATGCAAATTGTGTGGATAAGGTATTCATTCTGCTATTGTTGATTGTTAATTTGAAGAGGTTATTTTAATAACCATAGTTCTCTGGAATTTTGAGAATGTTACATATTCAGTAATCAATTATTATGAATGTTGTGAGGTCCTGCATAGGATCGAGAACTTGGATTTCGGCACTTCGTTTCTCACACACACAACCAACGCATTCAACAGTGTGGTAGGACAAATCATTGCCACTCCTTCAGTGGACTGAACAGACTGATTAAAGTGACTGAAAGGGGGATAAATTGGACTTTGAACATAGAACCAACACAGCTGTGAATTGTATTTCATTTTTTTATTTTTATTTTACGGGTATGAATTGTGTTTTGTTGTACATTTATATGTGTTGCCATGTATCCTTCCCACATTATATTAAAAAGGGAAGCGTTTTTCTTTCACAAACAGACATATTGTGTCTCACTCATTCCTGGTGTATTGTTTGGTTCATCTTTGGCTCCGTAGTCGAAACATAGAATTTCTGATTTCACTGGCCATAGGAAGTAATTCCTTGAAGTAATCTATTACAGCTTTTAACTTATTTTGTAGCTCCACCTAAAAAAGGGTTACACTAGCTACCCTGCTAACACTAGTCACCTAAAATATGAAGTAAAATAAGCTTTAGGTAGCCTAAGTTTGATAGCTGTGAATGCCGTCAGCTGAATTTTTCAAACTGTAACTTCAGATCAGGACATCGCCTCTTCACTTTATCTTTACAAAACAAATAGTTGCTTCCTGCTAGATTAATGTTCTGAATGTCATATTTGGGACAATAAGACGTAAGTGAGTAATTAATATACAATATATGTAATATATATATGTATACAATATGGTATATGTGCAGAATAATCCATTATAATTAAAATAACACAAAGAACCTATTATATATTAGCTTAATATCATTCGAAAGTTCAAATATAAAAACAGTACACAAACAAAGTCATATAACTTAAAAAGAACAAAAGTCATTTTATTTGTAATGTACTCACTTGGTGGTCCTAAGCTTCTTAGCAGCTTACTTCCCCCATGACTCAGACTGCCTTCAAAAATATTGCAATATTTTTGACCAAAGTAGTTAAAATGCTACACAGAATGGCCAGATCTCTATCACAAAATTGAATTTGCGAGTCTTTGAGATGGAATAACTTTTGAAAGCGGTGAACCCGCAGACACAACGAAGCGGGCATTACCTTAGGCAGCAGAAAAACACTGAAGCTTTGAAACCGCTATTCTGTCCTTCTGTGTTTGCAGCTTGAAACATTTTTTCTGCTGAGAATGTGCTTACCATACCGGCTTTCTCATTTGCCTTTACAGTCTGCACTGACATATTCCTCACACTGTGCTCACTTTGCATTCTCTTTTCGATATGCCATGCCATTAAGCCTACGTTAGATAGTGCCATAAAATGCCTCTGTGCTTTAATCCGGGAGAAAAAAGAGCAGGAATATAAAAGGCGTTTCATGAAGGTACTTACAGTAGCAATCTGTGACTTGCTGTGCCTGATGGTGCCATTATTAAATTCTGAGTCTATTCACTTCTCCAGTTGGCTTCATCAGCAGGTGTGGGATATCTGGGTAAAGGTCAAAATGAATGTAAAAAGGAAAATGTATATGTTGTGCTATCTGAAAAGTGACCAGTGTTTGAACAGAAAACCGTACAACACGGCGAGTTCCAATCTGAGATATTTGCAGCAACAT
>JAKKUS010000176.1:0-27000 GCA_023238725.1 Scortum barcoo
GAAGACATGGCACAGAGATCTGAAGAAGACTGTAGAACTGCTGGACTTTGAAAGACTAACAATGCAACAGAACACATCTTGCAAAACTGTCTGTGATCAAACTCGAATCAAATCTCACAAGGGCATGAAGGCAACATCCTGCGCCCTATAGCTACTACTGGTAAGGTAAAGGGAGGTGGTGTATGTTTTCACATCAACTTACAACAACACATTCACAACAATTCATGTTACACAGAGGAGGAATCAGTCTTCCAGTCCTGTTCGCCAGACGGCACATCAGAGAAAACTTTTACCAATGTTACATGTGAGTGCACTGGGTATCTGTTTGTGGGTTGTATATAGTTTCTATTATGTGGGCTAAAAGTTGGTGTGGATGGTCTGTATTTACTTCCTGTACACAGAGGACACAACCATTTCACTGTATTTGTACATTTGACAATTAACATGTATTTGTGTACTTGACAACTTCATTAAGCAAGTCTGTCCCAGTGTGTTCTGGAAATCCTCCACACACTTACACAATCTTAATACGCACTGTTGGCACACACTGGAAATACTGTTCGCATGAGTCAGTCAACTGACTTAAGTAAGTACATATGGCAAGTGTGGGTGTTGGAACATACTCAATTTCATTAGAAAACAAATCTAAACAAAAAAATCAATCCATTGATCTAATTTCAGTCCCAAGCACACAGAAGATTGTGCAAAATCCAAACAATGAGTCAGTGTGAACACACTACATCTATCTAAACCTTCTTACAAAGTTCAAAAGCAGTATCTTGAAATGTTATTGTCCTTTAAAATGTGATGGCCATCTTTCAGCAGCTTCAGAAGAGTATTACTGTACATGTACACCATTATGGAAGAAGCACTTGAAGTGGGAAAACATAAGAGCCAGTACTTCTCTTATTCACATGCCATGCTATGTATTAGCAAATCATCAGTATTGCATTCTGATATTCTAAAGTGAATAAAAGAGATATTGCTGATGTTCACAACATAATTTAGGGTCCTATGAGATCTGTTTAATTTTTTCTGAAATTCTGTTTATTGTTGCTATTCTTCTGAATTCTGTGTTTTATGAATTAAGCACATTTTGTCATCTGAAATAGTTACACTACACTGTATAAGAGTGACATTATTGAACATTTTTCCTATAAAAATTCCCCAAACTAAGATTTGTAGTATAACCAACAGCGGTCTAATCACACACTACGCTGTACATAAGTGAAGTCATTGAAATTATTGCAAGTGATGTGTATTTCTTCTAGACAGTCACTTTAAAACTGGACCTCATAATTTCCTATATTTTTCTTTAGTTCCAATGTTTTGCTGTATGTTGCAACACAAAAGTGACACAACACGTTGGTCTTTTGACTGTTACTGTGTAGCTGAAGGGCTCCTGATGAAAGTGTTGGCTGGTGTTCCTACCCTGGGGTCGGTAGCGAGGGTTGAGCACAGCAGGCAGACTAAACCTCAGCCCGTCATCAGCCTGCACAGCCAGCTCAGTGACGTACTCCAGCCTGATGGAGGCGCTCTCTCCTTGGAGGCAGACTGCCCACACTCAGAGAGAACATGTCTGGACTCTGCTCGCTCTCCTCCAAAAGGAAGGCCTGCTGACCGGAGCTCAAAGCATCATCGTACTCCTCACGAGCCTGCAGTACAGACCACACACGAGAGTAACTTTCACTGTTTACTGTGTTTTTAAGTCGTAGTGAGTAATTCTTTACTGTCCAGCTCACCTCCTGTTTCTCCTTCACCTCAGCTACAATCTGCTTCTGTCCAATCTTAGCACTGAAGTGACAGACAGCAGCATCTCCAGGCAGAGGGAAGACAAAAACAGCCTCCAGCAGTTTGTCCTCCTTGTTCTCATAGTTCAGAGTGGAGACCACAGTGGCCACATGGTCCCTCACCTCCAGCTCCACCTCCACGCTCTGCAGAGGAACTGACCCACAGACAAAATGAAACTCACAAAGTCCTTAAAGTTTAATTTCTGCTACACACTTGTGCAAAGCAGGATACAACTATGTGCCCAATAGCCAATACAGCCAATACAAACCTTTAAACCTTTATATTAGATTTTTTTTTTAGTTTGTCCTATAACAACTTATTACCTGGTTCCTTCTGGGCAGTCAGCAGACCACAGCAGCTCATCTTTATACCTGTACAACAATTCACACAGACATTTCAGGACTTTGTCATAATGATAATGATAAAATAACAATACAAAAAATGTAACTATATTTATTGAGGTCTATTATAAATATATTTCCACATGAATATCAACAACACATTTTATATCCATCATGGTTATAACCATGCTATGACCAGGACTGACAGTGAGGACATTCATTGAGGAAAAACAACTATACTAAGTATAAGAGTTATATAAATACTATTACTACTACTCTTCCTTTGCCATATAAACATATTGCCCAATTCATCTCTCCCTAACATGTCTCAGTGTTTTTGGAGGATGTTGTTAACGTCATCTGGTATAATCTGGTATATTTAGTAATAGACAATACTGGTTCCCTTTTTTTCTTCCCCTTTTTGAAGACCATTATCGTAAAATGAAGAAATTATCACGGCCCAATTTTTTTTTTTTTTTTTCATCTGTTTGCTGTGAGTCTCAAAAAAGAGTTCACACATTTTGACTCAGGTGCTGTTGACAATAATAAAAAGGTACTAATAACAACAACACATTTTATATCCATCATGGTTATAACCATGCTATGACCAGGACTGACAGTGAGGACATTCATTGAGGAAAAACTACTATACTAAGTATAAGAGTTATTACATTTTACTGCAAAAATCACCCAAGTTACTAATTGAACCTTTTATTAATAGAAAACAACTCCTTCCCAATTTAAACACTCTTCTCCATAACACCATGCTTTATCCATTTATTGTTTTCAGGTAGCTTGCATTCATCAGGTTGGTGTTTGAGCCATAAAACACACTGATATATTCTGACTGATGTGACCACGTAAACCAAGTTTTTACTGTCAGTTTCTTCTATTCTTCTATAAGTACTATTTACAAAATCTCCTTCACCTTAGTTGATACAAAACTTTAAAACCTGTTACATCAGTTCCTGGGGCCACACCCTCTGGTGCACATTTTGTATCTTCTTCACTTTGTGCCACCTGAGTGTGACCTGGTGTGTGTGTGTGTGATTGTGTGTGTGATGTGTGTGTGTGTGTGATTGTGTAAGTGGAGACAGGTGTGCCAGAGTCAGAGCAGAGCCCCACCTGCTGCAACTTGTTCAATAATCAAGAAAACTACAACTTCTCAGCCCTGCCAGATTGTAGTCACTGCTTCAGTTTATCTTTTTGAATTTTACTACTACTCACACTATCTATATCACCTATCTGTATCTAACAGCTTTTCCCTTTCCTCTGCAGTTTAGCCTGCTCTGACTCTGGTCCTTGTCGCCTGTTGCTCATCTTGTTACACTACCCCTGTCTGAATCCCCGCTTGGATTCTCCAGTTCAGCCCCACGTAACAAAACCATACATATGGACAGCAATACGGTTTTTGTTTTTTCTTTTTTATTTTTACATCATTCCCTATCAAACACAGAAATCCACATTGCCTCCCTCTTCAGAAGTGACTTCTCCAGGTCTACCCCTCCCTTTGGCAAACACACCTTTTCACTTCGGATGTATATCAGGGAGGGACTGGATATTTTCCATTCAATGCTCTACAAGTTGATATGGGAACTACAGCTCTTGATTTTGGCACCTCATTGTACTTTTATGTTCTAATCTTCTTTGTTTTGGTTCTCGAGGATTTTCCTACATATCTTTGTCCACAAGGGCATGAAACAAATGACGTCCTTTATATGTGTGGCTGCACCAAGTTTGTCTAGTTTACTTGTTACATTGTGGACAAGCCCCACATTCATAGTTTTCATCAGGGATCAGTGTGACTACAGTTTGTAAAGATTTTTGCTTTAATCTGACTTTGTCCTTAATATTATATCCAATATAAATACTACTCTTCCTTTGCCATATAAACATATTGCCCAATTCATCTCTCCCTAACATGTCTCAGTGTTTTTGGAGGATGTTGTTAACGTCATCTGGTATAATCTGGTATATCGTAAAATGAAGAAATTATCACGGCCCGATTTTTTTTTTTTTTAATAAAAGTAGTTCATCTGTTTGCTGTGAGTCTAAAAAAAGAGTTCACACATTTTGACTCAGGTGCTGTTGAAAATAACAAAAAGGTACTAATAACTGTTATTATGTTCACTCTTACTCATTAAGACAAAAAGAAGAACAATAAATATGACGTCATACATGCATTAGAGAAAATCAAAAACGGGATTTTAAGATGTGTCACTCTGACGGGAAATTACAGATCCAAACAGGAAACAAGCTGACGTCTGTTGAAGGTAACAGATTTATTTCTTTGTCCTGCCTCTGAGGTTTCTCACTATTTCACTAAACTAAATCAAACACAACGTGACAGCAGCAGTATCTCCTGTCAGTGCTCTTCCTCTGACAGGCCACTGAAATAAAACACACAGCAGAAGAGAGCCTACCTCCAAGGGGTGATCGGCTGTGTTGCTGCAGCTTTTAGAAAAACTATGTGGAGGCAACCTGCAGGTTAATGCAGCAGGATGAGCAGATCCAGATGGAGACAGAAAAGTGAAAAGTCACGTCTGTAAGATGCGATCCTTTTCCTTTACGAGAGGACTGGGTGGGAGGAGCCTGAATGTTTTGCTCCAAAAGCTTCATGGTAGAAAATCAAAAAGTCTGGTTTGATTCCAAACGTCCTGCTCTGTTTTCTGCCTCCCTTTTTGAAAGTACACTCACAGACACACCCAAACAATAACAGTATAATTTCCCAGCTAAGATGATGAATGTATTTTCATTTTTGTAATTCATGTTTATAAGAAGCTTTACAGTAATAAAGGTAAGACGCACATTATCACCACCTAGTGGGAGAGAAGAGGAATGAACAGACTTTCTCAACAGACTGCATCGGTAGTTTATTCTGTTTAGTTAGTTACCATAATCCCATATAATCCTTATTTCCTGATAGGTTGAAACCCTGGAAATTAAACTTTAACTGTGTTTAGGTTGGTGAGTTAAAAAAAGGCAGCTCATGAACTTGTTGACAAACGATTGCTCATTTTGTTCAAAGTTTAATTTTCACTTGTTAAATTAAGTGTAAGTGCACTTTTCTGAGGATACACTTTATCACAATGATAAAATCACAGTAAGTGCAAATGTAAAACACCAACCAACATTAAAACAAGGGAAAAGAATAGAAATCAATAAAGAATAGGATTTAATTGTTCCTAGGTAGACATTTTGGTACAATGCTGATGAAGCAAATGTTGCAGGATAGAGTAAATCCTGAAGCAGAAGTCACTTTAATGAAATCCTCAGAGTCCCAGGGCATCTTTTTGTACGCTGCAACCCAACAGAGCATTTCCAGCTTCCACACACTCGGTCACAGACGCTGCTGGAAAAGCAAAGGAGACTGGATGTGAACAAACAGCTGATATTAACTAGCACATATTGTTAAAAACAACAAATGAACATTTATCATTATAATTATAATAATATTATGATAATGATATTATAATAATTATCACCTTTCTGAGCACTGAGCCATTTCACAGCCTTCATAGCCAGAAGCTCCCACTCTTCCTGAGCATCCATCTTGAAACCGTGAAGCCAGATCAGAGCCAGAGCTGTGGCCCACACATCCCGGCTCACCTAATTCACCAAATCAAAGAGATAAAAACTTATTTTGGTCCTTGATTTTCAAACTTTTTTCCCCCATAGTGAGGAATCTTTTGTTT
The DNA here is from genome assembly GCA_023238725.1 of Scortum barcoo. Lineage (NCBI taxonomy): Eukaryota > Metazoa > Chordata > Actinopteri > Centrarchiformes > Terapontidae > Scortum > Scortum barcoo. Next base: position 5,828 of record JAKKUS010000176.1, read on the forward strand.
GCCTAATCTCCCCCTGTTTATTTTAAAGCATGTCAAGAAATCAGTTTTAAATAAGTCCTATTACTAATTTGTGTCATTATTTTTGACAATGACTCACTGCAGAAGGTTTTGTGTTCTCCATCTCTTCGCTGGTCTTTCCCAGTGCAGCAGCCAGATCTGGATCAAGCACCCAGCAGCCAGACGCTTTCTGGAGGGAGACCAACTGCAGCAGAGGGTCTCTGGGTGGCTGACTGGACAAGCAGCACTCTGAGGAGAATATCAAAGCACAAACATAAAATAATTGTTATCTTTGTCTTAATATGTGGTATGCACTTTGCCTACAAGAGACACAAACTCAATTTGACTGAATAATATAATAATATTTTCTGTCTTGTCTCGGCTTACCAACATTTACTAATTAGCTATAAGTGCTAAGGACAGCCAAGGCTGACGGGTTGACATCATTAGTTTTACAGGCACGTGGTCATAAAACACGTTATACATAAAAGCATTATTAAGTATCAGACAAATAAAAGATCTGATCAAGGCACGAGGTGAGTCCAAAAGATTATCTAAATTTTTACAGTTCATCCTGAGGGAGACATGAGTGTGTTAACCAAATTTTATGGCAATCCATCCAATAGTTGTCATCTTACCTTCAATCATATCCATATCATCGCCTGCTTAAAGAGAATAAAGAGAAGTTGAATATTACACAAAGGAAACAACAGTAAATATAAAGACCTTAAAGTTGGACAAATGTCAGGGAAACCCGCAAGAGGCTAACTGAAAGTATCTGGCTGCCCGCTTCAGGCCTTCTTCCAAAGCCACTACCAAAACAGCCTAAAACACATGAACATGCACTGCCTGACTGCTACCTGTCTTTGCAGGAAGCCTATACTCAGTGAGAGAATATCAACTCAGAAAATTAGGCAAGCTGCTCTCATCTTAATACATGGACTTTATACAACAAAATCTTGCTTGTAAAAATGTCAGTTAAAATGATTCTATGTTCAATTTTTTTAGATTATTTAGAATAATCAACGCCCTGCTGATGCTCAATGACTGGCCTCTGCTGGTGAATCAAATCATATAGCGTCCCTGGCAGACATGTTGAGAGACTGAATCTAATATGGGGCTTTGATCAAATTTCACACATCAGTATCAGCTGAGATTTGAAGTAGCAAGTCATCTCTCTGTGGTACAGCAGTCCACGGTCGCATGAAAATTAAAAATGCCTGAAGAAATATTTTTTCAACAAAAAGCCCCGATAGTGAATGTTGAAGTGTAAAAAGCATGACATGAGTAATGTGGTTGTCGTGAAATCAGTGTGATATGGCAGCTGTCAAGGTGGGGAGCAAACAGTTCAGTGTCTTACTTACATTCTTCTGAACTACTAATCACAGAGCTATTCATTATCTGTGGAGGCTGGCTGTCCGCACACATCTGAAGTGTTCCCCTTTTGTTCTCAGTGGCTCCAAGTTTCCTCAACAGTGGCTGAGCTATATTCCCTGAAACTGTTGAGAGAGTAAACACAGCCTGATATGTCTCATGCCTCTGAGCCACATTTATGCGTTCCTTCATGATGTTGAACATACTCCTCTCAGCATGTGACTTGATTCAATGAAACACTTTCTAATGATGTTGTTGAAGGTACCAGAACCAAAATGACAACTACTGTACATGCACTTTTTCACCACAGAGATGTGTTGGTTGTTCTCGTTTAAATCCACTTGTGGTGTATTTATAGAGATAAACAGATGTGTGTCCCACTCCCATTCAGCTTTTTACTTACAACCCATGATTGGACCACCACAGAGAGCAAGCTGGGGCATACAGGACTCTTTAAAATATGAGAAGAAGAGTATGAGGTCAGAATATTATACGAGAATGAGTGAAGATAAATATAAACCAGTGATCCACACGTTTCTGAGATTGTTACAAGTAATCACAAGTTATTAAAGTTTTACTTAAAATATTTACAGCGTTTAAAAAATAAATGTTTGGATCACACAAATGCCTCAATGCACACACACAGCTGCAGATAACAAACAACTAACAGCTATTGTTTTGTTTTCAATCATTTAGTGTATTGGCAGAAAAAGACAGATGTGTGTTCAACTCCCATTCAGCTTTTTACTTACTCGGCATGGGTGCAGAACGAGCACACTGCATCACAAGCTTCTTCCTACGGCACGCCATCAACACTTTAAAATAATTTTAAAAAATAGTATAAGATAAGAGCATTTCATGATTTAAAATATATACATCAACCACACTCCTGTTTTTTTCAGATTATTACAAATTAAAAGTTAAAGTTAAGTTAAAAATAATGCTATAAAAAAGTCTTAAATATTCAAGATATCTTTTTTTTTTTTTTTTAAACACTCACTGGGTGTTGGAACATTTCTGCGCACAAGAGGTCCTTGAATCGCCTCGCCGTCGCCTTTGTTGACAGCGACGAAGGCAGTGAAGGCACTGCTCACTCCTGATTGGACACTGAGCTCCACCACCCTCTTCTTCACTCCTCCATCTTGCTTTCCTCTGTCCGCTCTCTCCTCCATCTCCAGGGAGCGAATCAGAGTCCGAGCAGCCAACCTGTGGACTGTCAATCTGTAGACAGGAGAGAGGAAACAGTTAATGTTACTATACTCCTTCGAAAGCATTGACAGCCATTCATCTGTTTGACTTCACAGTTGATGGTTTTTTTACTGAGCACTCAAGGGGGTGTCATGTCGAATTTGGTACAATTGGCCAGATGGTGGTGATCGTATTACATCAAACCTCTTGTTTTGGCCCGTAACTTTGGCCATCCTCCAGGGATTGAGATGTTTTGGCTTGGGGACCTTTACTTATCCTTCATGTAAACTGTTCTCATTGCTTGGTTGTTTGATTAATCTCTTTGTCTGTCATTGCATCCGCAAGGATTGACTCTCCATCCATCATCAGATGGGGCCAGAGACACCTGATTTCTTTCACAGATTATCTGTCTCAAGTACTACTGTCAGGACACAGTGACAGTTTTAGTGAAAATGAATAAAAGTAATTTTTTAATAAGTTACCTGCTTTAATGGCATGTACCAGCAAAATATTATTTTATTAAATACTGTCACGTTTCCTTTCCCTTTCTATTGTTTCAGTTTTTATCTTTACTGAACTTTTGTGAGGTCAGGATTCAGTGCATAACAGTGTTGTCTGACCAAAACCTACCCAGTGTCCTCTGCAGGTCTGAGACTGAAGTGGAGCTGGTTCTGAGAGGGATGACCAGCCAGGCTGTACTTCACCGTCACACAGCCCTCTGCTGCCTCTGAACTCTGAGAGAAAGCATTACAGTGTTGGAAAACAACCACACCATCACACTTACATAAAAATCCATCAAACCTGACAAATGTACCCAGAACGTTATTTAACTTTAAGATTGTGCTGCACCTACCGGTCCAGTGAGCTGGGCGTAAACCAGTGACCTTTGACCCTGGAAAAGTGCTGTGATTGGTGGAGAGAGGACAGTGACAGAGACTCCCTTTGGTACATCCCACGTGACTGAGACGTCCGCCACAGCTGGTTGCAGAGCAAATCGCAGCGACTGCATCACCTGATGAACAGGAATATATACAAAAACTTCAAAAAGCAACTCAGGTTTAACATACTGTCCCATATAAACCCTCCTGTTGTGTTATTTAATATATTACTGTGTTTAATGTCATTCTTACTTTGGGTTGCATCCTGTCAGTCCCTGTGATGAACTGAGCGTGGCCTCCTCCTTCCTTGGCCAACCCATTGATAAGAGCAGAGCTGGCCCCTTCCCCGATCCCAAAAGAGAAACACCTACAACACAGTAGTTTTGTTGTCAACACACATAACACGAAAGCATGGGTAACATTTTGGAAATTGTGTGGGTGCTGTGTTTTATGTGTTTGTGATTTCACCTGTGGGAACCTGAATTCTTCTTCACCAGGTCGATAACTTCTTTGGTGTTCCCCACCTCTCCATCAGTAAAGACAAATAGCTACAGAGGAGAGTTCACATTGCAAGTTACATAACACAGCCAGAAACACGCAGCATGTGTGGAAAGTTAAACTGCTATTTGAGTAACATAAGTGGCTCTAATGGTAAAGTGTAAATAACAAGGTGTGGTAAGAATGAGCTTGAAACAAACAAACCTGTTCAGGACTGTATTTGCCAAGTTAAAGGCAGAACACCAGGAAGCTCTGTGTTGATGACTGAATGGTATGGTATTTTCACCAGCAAGACATATTTGTACAACCTGTCTAATGTGTGTGTGTGTGTGCATTACTTGTCTAGGTTGATTGCGAATGCACGGCTGGCTGTAAATATGTTTGAGGGGCCTAAGGATCTCTGTTCCTCCAAGATTAGCATGCATCTCTTCAACTTTCTTCAGAGCCTCTTCCATGGTCCTCTGGCTGTACTCTACACTCTTACTGCCGTAAGAAACACAAAAATACACAAACTCATCACTAATGTACATATACTGATCACATAGAGACATTAACGCCAAAGACCAAAACAAATATATCAGAGTGAGTAACATGAGGGCGTTGTTTACGGGAAGATGTGCTCATAGCTGGACCCAAAGCTGTAGATGTTGAAATAGCAGCCCATCGGTAAGCTCTTCAACAGGAGCAGCAGAGTATCCTGAAGAGACGAGAGAAAAGATGGTAAAGGTCACTGTGTGAGAAAGACACTATGAATGATTTCAAGACAGAAAGAACACATAATGAATACCCGGGCACTGCCAATGCGAGTCTGATCTATCTTGCCGTAGCTCATAGGGGAATCCATACTTCCAGATCGATCCAATAAGAAAACAAACTCTCCACATGAGGCGGTGGAAGACATCACAGCCTGGGGGAACTCAGGGTACAGGCTCAGCATCACTGCTGGATCACCCATCAGAGTGCCTTAAACCAGAAGAAGGACAGATAACCACCAATCTGTCTTTTAACATTTATTATTTTATTTATTTTAACGTCACTCATTTACACTCACCAGGCTTGGCAGAGGCCTGTCCTGCCTCCACCACAGCAGTGGGCTGGTGGGCATCTTTGTAATAAATCAGTAGTTCAACATCTCTGTCAAACTTGTGTCCTGCAGCCAACTTGACCTGCACTTCACAAAACACACTCATAAATATAAAACAAATCTTATGTCTTGTTGCATTGAGGAACAATCCCACACAGCAGAAACATCAACACTCTACCGACCGTGGCCTGGGTCTGCTCTGTGTTGAGGTACTGGAGAGGGTCCAGGGAACAGTTTGACTCGACTTTAGAGACTGGACGAGGAGAGGACACTCTGGCAGAGAAAGACAGACTGTAGGGCACCAGAGAGGCTGGAACAGAGGTCACCTGGACACTGGCACCTTCACTTCCTCCACTTCCTGTGAACAAGTTGGAAAAGCTACAGTCAAAGAGCATTAAATGACATTTATGCAGCAGTAAAACAAAAGAAAACATCTAACCTAAGCAATACTTCAGTTTAAAATAATGAGACTTAACATCTAAAGCCAAGCTAGCAGCTCTACGAGCTGCACCAACCAAATGACTGAAATTTCCATTTAATAAGGCAAAAATATGAAAATTCAGTCCTTCATCTCTATTTCAGACAAAACACAGCGGGTGTTTCTATAGACAGGTGTGGTGTGCAGCCTTCCTGATGAAAGTGTTGGCTGGTGTTCCTACCCTGGGGTCGGTAGCGAGGGTTGAGCACAGCAGGCAGACTAAACCTCAGCCCGTCATCAGCCTGCACAGCCAGCTCAGTGACGTACTCCAGCCTGATGGAGGCGCTCTCTCCTGGAGGCAGACTGCCCACACTCAGAGAGAACATGTCTGGACTCTGCTCGCTCTCCTCCAATAGGAAGGCCTGCTGACCGGAGCTCAAAGCATCATCGTACTCCTCACGAGCCTGCAGTACAGACCACACACGAGAGTAACTTTCACTGTTTACTGTGTTTTTAAGTCGTAGTGAGTAAATCTTTACTGTCCAGCTCACCTCCTGTTTCTCCTTCACCTCAGCTACAATCTGCTTCTGTCCAATCTTAGCACTGAAGTGACAGACAGCAGCATCTCCAGGCAGAGGGAAGAGACAAAAACAGCCTCCAGCAGTTTGTCCTCCTTGTTCTCATAGTTCAGAGTGGAGACCACAGTGGCCACATGGTCCCTCACCTCCAGCTCCACCTCCACGCTCTGCAGAGGAACTGACCCACAGACAAAATGAAACTCACAAAGTCCTTAAAGTTTAATTTCTGCTACACACTTGTGCAAAGCAGGATACTGTACATAAGCTGTGTAAATGTGTTTTGTGGTTGTTTCACAAATATTTAATGCTTCCTGAATTGTTATCCTCCCCCTTTAGCACAAACATGTAGATTGCATATTAATAATTTCAAAGATCTTTAAAAAAAGCCCCTTCCTGCCATCTTGAGGATCAAACACTTTTAACCAGCACACATAAACCAGTATTTTCACAGCTACAATTAATGTTGCAGAAATCAAAAATCAAAAGTAAGCACTAATTTATACACTACAGCTGAAAAACAACACATAAGGGATACTACAAAAACAGGATCAAACCTTGACACAGATGATCATGCCCACGTTCCTCTGGCATTGGTCAAAGCTCTTTTTGTTAGTACAAGCTATTGTAGATTGAACATTTGATAAATATGAGGAAACATGTACCTGGTTCCTTACTGGCAGTCAGCAGACCACAGCAGTTCACCATGATGCCTGAGCAAAATGCTGGCGAGGTAATTACTGCTGTTAAATCAAAGGTAAAAAGAATTACACTCTGTACATGTTATGCTGCAAGGCCACAGCACAGCCACATTGGATCTAAGCATTTATTATTTTTACTATCCAATCACAGACACTTCATAAGTAAAACAGCAGCTGACAAAAACACTTCTATAAAAGCAGAATACTGTGACACATCTGTTATTTACAGCTGTTGGCAACATGGCAACATTTACACCACCGTACAGTCAACAAACACTGTTTTCTCTAACTTGTATTTAACTTCTATCCCAACCATGAGCCCAAAGAATCAGATGCCAACCTCTGTGGAGAGTATGCAGGCCGAGCAGGAAGTGTCTGGAGAGGAGACGTCACACACGGAAGGCTTCAGCCACAGGTTATAAAGAAGCCACGCCCACACATGTGACGCACTAAGCAGCTGGACTTCGCCCTGTCGTTTTCCCAGTGAGCTCGTGTTTGCCTCTCCGACAGACACAAATACAAAGACACTCCTCTCGCGCTCTTTGGCACGGGCTGCTCGGCGTGACGTCACGCCGTCAGCTTGCGCAGGCAACGTCACTCCTGCTGCTTTGTACCATGACTGTCACCTTTTACTGCCCCTTATCACTGTGGGTTAATATGAGTATCATGCCAAGCTTAGACTTACAAATGGAACCGTAATCAGTTATTCAACAATCGTGACATTATAACCCTGGTAGCTGCTTTCCAGGAATTCAGTTACTCCCTCACGTCTCCCTGGATGTATGTTTAATCAGTGTGAACTACAGCAAAACCAAAGAGAGAAATCAAGTTTGGTTATGTAGAGCTACTTTGTTTAAAGCCACATGACAGCAAGAACTGCCGCTCAGTGGAGTGTCCACCCGTTCACAGGGCATACATAAACAATAAAATAAAATACTGCATTATTCATGTGTCCAGGTGGAGGTACTGCAAAAAACAGGATTACTCAGTTATCCAGGTAACTCTGGACATTTCATAATAAATAGCAATAATTTATACAACTAATTGACACTTAATATATACAAGTTCAGTTTTACAATCCAGCTTCCTGGAACAACCCTGAGACCCGAACCTGCCCCATACAAAATGATCTCATCTGGGCAGCAGAGAAGCAATAATGGCAAAAAAAAAAAAAAACTTTCCTTTTAAGGCCCAGCCCAAAATTGTATTTTCAGTTGTTAACTATGAAAAAAAGTAATTTCAAAGACACTTCTCTGAGTCTGCATGGTCCTGCAAGGTTCAGTGTTGGTCCACTGTACATGCATACACACTTTAAGATGACAATTGAAGGTGACTTACTTTGTTGAGAGCAAAAAAGCAAAATTCGGAATCAATTTTTTTCATTTTCCAGTTTGAATGAAATAACTAAGTGAACAGGGCGGTGGTTAGCACTGTCACCTCACACCAAGAGGGTCCTGGGTTCAATCCCCGGTATACTTTGGCTTCCTCCCACAATCCAAAGACATGCAGGTTAGGTTAACTGGCAACTCTAAATTGCCCCTAGGTGTGAATGTGAGTGTGAATGGTTGTTTGTCCCTTAATGTCAGCCCTGCTATTGTGTGTGTGCTCAGGATAAGCAGGTTTAGAAGATGGATGGAACAGATGATACATGAATCGATACAGCTTGAGTCTAATTTCAGTGTCATGCAGTGGTTCTGAAACTTTTTCTGTCAGGCCCCCCTTTGGAGGAAGAAAAATCCACGCACCCCAACCAATTGTAAACGATGGGTCAAGAATAACTTTTATTGAAAGAAACATCAATATTATAATCATTCTTTTTGATTTTGACTTTGAATAATTTGTTGTGCAAATTAATAACAACTTATCCAACCAACAAATAAACTCAACAAGACTGCTCCCTGAGACCATACTTTTCCAAATAACAATATGAAATGTGCAGTTATCTTGCTATAACTATAACAACAAAGTTTTTGGTTTTGATTTTGGTGGTGAATCATCATTCACATCAGCTGACATTGTCCTGTGAGTTTCGCTTTTTCTTTTGGCCCCAGTAAAGCTGCGTTTCCACCTAAAGTACCAAGAACTTTTAGTCCCAGGAACCATTTTCAAGGAACTTAAAAAGTTCCTGGGACCCTTTGTTGTCTGCGTTTCCACCAGGGTGCAAGGACCCGGGCGGATTAGGCAAATTAGTCTGTTGACGAATGACAAAACAACCATTTTCACACATCACTTTAGTTTTCTGACTACCTGATAAACTTCTCCTTTCACCTGTAATTCATCACAAGGTCCACTGTTTATATCAAGCTATGCACTCTTACCTGGTTTAAATACTGAGCTTACTGCAGTATAATGGTCAAATTTACAGCCACATGTATGATTAACAAGAACAGCCAAGATACAAAAACACATTTGGTTCTATCCACAATTATTTATTGATGAAAAATTATAAACATGCTAGCATTAACTTAATGCAACACTTTACGCAGTATGATGTCTGAATGCTTCTGAAGCACTCTTACAGTAGTCCACAATAAAAACATGAAAACATTCAGCTCTCACATTAGCATCCTTTATCATCAGTGTACTGGTTTACACTACAGGTAATGTTGGCATTATCTATACATGTTACTCCATATTCTGTAACTGTGGTGTTACACTGTGACTGTATGAGGCACTGTTACTTTGGATATGTTGTTTTTGCTAGAATCTAAACTTTATTCAATCTTTAAAATAGGCAAAATGTAGATGTTGTAACATTTTATCAGCACTGGACCATCCTCAATCAGAGCACCTGCTGCTGCTTTTTTGTTTAATCAAGTTCAAGTTCAACACTGTTGATGTAATCCTACTGGTTTAATTCAGAGTGTGTTGTGTTTTCTGAATCCATATGTGAGAGTTGAAGAGCATTTATTATGCTACATATAAAAATAAACAAATGAAGCTTACCCCATAGCAAAAACCAAGGTGACCTCACTCAACTCATCCTGCTGTCATGACAACTTCATTCTGATTGGCTTGTATACATTTTATTAGGCTTATTTAAAACATGTTTACATTTATCACTAATGTGATTGGTTAAAAACAAACAGCCTGTCTAATAAAGATGATGGCCAAAATCTCTTTATTATGATGAACTATTTTGACTACTGATTCACTGCGCAACACTGCTTTGATTTTGTGTATAAGGCTCAGAATTTGATTGAGCCTCTCAAGCGTATTATAGCGTATTATATACCTCTGAATGAGGATATGGTAGAGCTAGAATTTTATTGTGGTTAACACTGTGAAACTGAGACATCTGAGACATGAGAAAAACATCTAAACACACACCTCCACACACTAAAACTGAGAAAATATAAGCGCAGAAACAAAGACACACACACACACACACACACACACACCTTACCACTTACATACACAGGACATAAACAGGAAACATTAACCTCACTTGCAGCTGGCTTCAAGTACATCGGGAGGTTTAGCAGAATAGGTTACCATGCAGGACTTTCTCTGCAACTATATGCATGGAGTTGTACAGAAAAGGAGCACTTTCATTCTTTTCAAGCCTACCATTGATTTACTTTCACTTTCTGAATCACTTGTCATATGAATACAAAACCAGACAGACTTTTTGTTGTGTGTTTTGTCAAGAGGCTGTAACACACCAAAAAGGCAACACTTTCTGCACAGAAATTGTTTATTTCTTACAAGTGAGCTGAAAAACATACCAGAACCAAATTCCTGAAACAATAGTGGGCCAGAGCTGGAAAACACCCTAATCATTCACTTCTTTTACAACATTCAGTCCAACAAACTGAAGTTCAACACTGTCCCTAGTGTTGGCTAGCAACTGATACCCTCCTTTGCACTGCCGTTAGAATTGTAGGTAACTATGGAGAGAGGAAGGATTGTAATGTTTGCACTTGTGAAAAGCAGCATTTTTTGGTTTTGTGAGGAAAAGAGAGAGTGATGGATGGAGGACATGGGGGTTGGGGAAGGCCTAAGTTGAACACCCTGGCTGGTAATATATGCGGCCCTATTGTGGTGAATCAATGCACCGTGCGATAATGGGGGCTAAGGAGGGGCACGAGGCTGTAGGGGAGCTATGACGAGACGTCTTCTGCTTCATGGTGTGCCCCACTCGCTAAGAAACGCACCCAAGATCACTCAGTGTCAACCAGACTTTCAACTAGAGTTAAACAAAGTGCATCTTCCATTCATATCTCGGTTGCTATTTTTCCTACCGAGGAGCCGGCCAAGAGACAACGACCCAAGGACAGATGAATGAAGACTCAATAATTTTGTGACACAGATAGGAATTCAGTTATACCAGCAACAGTTTGCTCTGCTGGCAGGTTGTGGTGAGGGTTTACACTGTAATATGAACGTGCACGTGCAGTGTTTCTCTGTTTTTCTGTGACGTCTCTGCTAAATACTGCGGTGTCTGACCAAAACCCGAAGAGAGAACTACCACGATGAACTGAGGTGAGAACATTTTCATTTTTATGAAGCACTTTTTATAATACAGTTCAAAAAATATTTGCAGTGGCCTGGTAACATACAAACTATTAAAAACATGTACTAATTTGTGCACTTAAGTCTTCATGTTAAGAATATGCACATTTACTAGACATCATTGTGCTGTGATAAAAGAGGAAGTATGGTGTGAAGCTAAGCTTTAGATAATATAATGTATGTGTATATCTATACTGTATTTTATCATATATAATATACTAATATACAGTACTTACATGCTGTAGTTTTAAGATGGGCAAACTAAAAGAAGCTTTGACTTAAAGTGACAAATTACTATTAATAATCAGTGTTCAAGTTTCAGGTATTTTGTCACTCATGAAGAATGAGTGAAAGGAGACGTCTTTGTGCCCTCAATTTAAGAGACCACACCAATTAATTAAAAGTGATTTGCTGAATGGAGGCTGGCAGAGTGGAGGGAGCTCTTGTTTATAGGCCACATGCTTTGTTTTAGTCTCCCCCTTGTGAAGACACAGGCCATGAGAACAAAACCAAAGTATTGTATCTGAATAAAGATGACCAAGAACAATAGGAGCCTCTGTACAGACAAGGCTGAGAAAAATGTGAGAGGAGGTTGGCATTCTTTGGGTGGGGTGGGGGTTAAGGAGTGGGAAATGACAGGAAAAGGACACATGGATGACCGGCACAAACTGATCATATTAGCATAAAACATTACAACAGTAGGGGCTGGGTCAGCATATATTCATCCATTTAGCAAGAGGGAAATGCTTCTAATATGGGAAAATACGTCAAACTCATTCATTCAAGATGACTTTCTAACAGGCAGCAATTACAGCAAAAAAAAGAATAAAGCTAAAAACACAAAGAAATAAAGGATGATTTATTAAAGCTGCCAAAATCAATATTTTTTATGGGAACGATGGATCAAACGAGTGTATATAAGTAATATATGTAATATAACAGGTAACCCACAGATTACTATCACTCAACTCTGCAGGACCCCTCAGCTCACTTTATCATCTTTTAGCTCATTGTTGTGGCTTTCCATCCACAAGTTTACTGCTTCTGTTCACTTTTACTGGTCAGCAGCAGCAAGCAGATTTTTGGAGCATAAATGGCCAGTATAAACCAACTGTACGTGCACTATCTGACCAGCACTGGTAGAAAAAGTGTTTCAAAGTTTCTGACCAGAAACACTATGGAGCATTTAGAAGCCAAGGAGTCTCATATTTTTTTCCTAAATTGGTGGAGATTAACACTGAGCGACAAGGAGAGAAAATTTGTATTCCAATTCGTTAAATTCATTTACATTCGTCAGCTGTCCAGAGACGTGACTCTAAATGAATGCTAGTGTAGCCCTGCCCACACTGGCCGTATGTGTTAATATTGGTTGTTTGCATGTTGATAACATTTCAATATTGTAGTAAGGAAGTAAGGTACCATCCTATATAGGAACATTTTCTAGAGAGTTTGAAAGATTTGTAAATGATTGGCTAATTTTAAGCCATCACATTCAAATCTGAAAATTGGCCTATGCCATCTGCCATGCCTATTAACTGTAAAAAACTGAAATTTCTTTTACTTGTGCACGTAGGATGTGACCACCCCATCTTCAGGACATGATGTCACAGGACAGAGGAAGAATTTGGGAAGGGATTGGGATGCGGACACATTGGTTTATTCTCGCTTATCTTCTCCTCCTGGCCTTACCATGCACTGGCTTCCTCCCCAACTTTTGGTCTCAAGTGTTAACGCTGTCGTGGGACTCACACACACACCAGTACATCACAGAGCAGGCTATTCTCAATATCACCTTGGAGACTCTGAAGGGAACCAAGAACCAGCAGGGAAACCATGCAGAGGAGCAGGTGAGCTGAAGTCTACATCAGGATATTTACTGTACATTCATTATAAGAAAAATAGTGCAAAAGACCTACTCTCTACTAATACACAAAGGGATTACTAAGAGCATTTTTATATTAAAAACTGAATGCATACTTACGGAATTATTTCTCTTCTGTGTTCATGTTACATTATGATATTTGAGCACAGATCTACATCTTATTCCGATGATGGTAATAATCAGCCTGTATCCCTCTCAGACCATACTGGGCCGTTGCTTCTGGAGAGCTGTGGGAGAAGTGGTAAAGTCCAACGCAGCCATGGACTTCCTGAGCTCCACCAGGTCTGACCCTGTGTACCACTTTGATTCGGAGCGCGTTGACAGTGCCATGGTGATGTTACGGCAGTTTTGGGCTCAGACTCTGCTCTCTGTGCGGGCCAAAGAGTACCAAAGTGCGCGGCGCAGCTTGGGCCAGCTGTTTCACTCCCTGCAGGTACACAGTAATGAAGACACAGACAACAAAAGATCATTTTGATATAATAGACTGCACAGAATTAAACAAAATGCATAATAGAAAAAAGAAGGATATGTTAAGTCTTTAGCTTGCAGAAGCCACATCAACAGAAAGTCAAATAGGTTTTAGTCCAGACTTTAGATTTGGTTTTGGATGTATGAATGAGAACAGCAGTGAAAATTGATACCATACTTCTAGTCTCTTGTGGGATCATAATGACTAATAACTGGCCATAAAACTGATGTAAAGGGACACCACATGTCATATAAACTGTGAGTGATTGAAAGCAACAAAACCAATTTTTAAAAGTGTGCAACATGTCAGCCCGCTTCTCACTAACTTTTGGAAACAAAAAAACAGTGTTATCGGAGGTGGTAAACAAAATCTGCATTATCTCTTAATGAGCACTAATGAAGATTCTCATGAAGCTTGAATAAGATGTGTCTCAGTTGTGGTGTTTGTTATGCCGTTATCTTATAAGCTGATCATTATCAGTGATATGATCAAAGTAAAATGCTTGAATTGTGCTGGATGACCTCAGTTTAGCAAACTAAACTCCAACAAGCTGTGCTCTTCTCTGTTTAGTCCAGTTTAGTTTTACGTTTTGCCAAAGCAAAAGCTTGATCTTTTGAACTGCTGTTGTGTCAGGACTTCTACAGCCACAGTAACTGGGTTGAGATGGGCCAGCGCTTCATTTACCTCCACCTGCTGCAGCCAGAGGAGCCTGCCATGCCTGTGGCTAAAGGTAATTCACATCTTAATGTTTGTAGGTACATAACTGCCCACTATGTCACATCAAGAAGTGATTCTGGGGCTGAGGGTGAGTCAGTGTTATCACTTATTGACTTTTAGCAGGATATTATCATGGTGGTGTTATCTTATAGTGGATCTCTTAATTAAATGTCTTACTGAGGTTTCAATCTTACATCAAGTTTGGTGTCATGTAGTGTCTGAGAATCATACAGCTTGCTGCTTTGAACGGCAGCTTGATTATAAATGTTTTTATGTAATTGCATACTTTGTGTAATTGTATATTTTGATTAATATGTTTATGATTTAATTTCAGCCATATCACTCAGCCCTACACACACTGTGGAACACATGGGCTTTTCCAACTGGATTCCTTATAGGTGAAACATCAAGATATGAGACCAGATATGGCTGAACAAAAATTTATTTGAATATTTACAAAGTACTATTTGTATTCTCTGCTTCTAGACAGGTACTGAGATACTGAAAAAACAGACGATGTCCTTGAGAACTGTAATGTTTATATTTTCATCTGGGGTGCTTGTTACAGAAATACATTCATCACTATTCATTTTCTGGCAGCAGGAATATGGTGCAGTCACACAGACAAAGCAGGCTGACTTAAAGCTAAACTAACTAGATGAGAGGTGAATGATTCGTCAGCAGAAAGGCAGTTAGAGCAGGTAAACAAAAGCCAAAACATATGACAGACAGGGCATCTGGCTGGTTATACAACCACACCTACCAACATAAAGAGCTAAACAGTGGAAACTCTGAGTATATACACTATACTGGTACTATACTATACCATTTTTTTATTTTAATGACCAAAATACTGAAAGCAGCTAGTGGACAGGTGAGGCATGATAGGGTCTGAAAAGTCCAAGAGTCGCAGCCTAAACTGTGATGGTATCAGTTTTTATATTTGAGTAAATTAGTTATACAGTATATCATTCAATAAATCATTTTCTATATCTGGAGACATACTTTTCAGTTTAAGATAATCTTCATCACTTCAGAGAAACAGAAATTTATCAATAAAGCATTAAGTTTCAAAAGTTTATGACCAAATCTATTTGCACATGCTCAAAATAAAACTCAACAATCTGATGTAGAGCAGCAACATTTAGCTGATTAAATTAGTTGACTGACAGAACATATGTTGTGAGAAGGTGTTTTTTTTTAAACTATTTTTCATCATTTCATATACAAAATGCTTCATTACAGAATCAAGGAGATAATTCCGATTCAGCCATGTCTATGTATATCCAAGATTTCTAAAATTGAGAACATTTTTCATAGTTTTCATGGTCAGCAGCTTGTGTTCAGATTGCTAAAAACCCACATTGCCAGTGTGATTCTCATCACATACATCTAACATGTCATATCTTAATAATTTATTTATTATTATATATCAGTATTATTATTTTATATATCATCATTATATGCTGCACAGTGCACATAACCAATGCAGCTGACTGAAATCTTTATCTCTCTATATCTTTTTTTTCAACAGTGTGGACAGTATGTTATGTATTATAGTAAAACTGAAACTACAATTTATTACCTCATAATACCATAGTGTCTTAACATGAACTTGAGTGATCTGAAGTCAGTCTAGTCATGAACAGTTTGAAAACACATTTTTATCTCAAAATGCAGGCATTCCCTTTATGACTGATAATATGTCTGATTAGTTATAGTGAGATACTGCTGTTGCATATTGTACCAAAACATCACATAGTAAACTTGATGTGGAAGAAAAGACCCAATCCCCACAACCTAAACAAAGATAAAAGCAAATTATATATATTTAAAGAAAGGTTTACTACTTCTGTTCCCTTCATAGACATAGACATAGAGGAGGACATAGAGTACAGAGAACAGTAGAGAAGGGGGGGTAGCCATTTACATTTACTTGTGCAACACATGCACACACAGAAATGGACACTTTTCCTCATTCTCATCTATAGTGTAATAATTTAAACCTATATTCCATACAAAACCATATTCAGATTTTATATTTATTTATATTAGTTAATTCTTATTATTTTATATTTTGTATTTCTTTTATATTTTGTATTTCTTTTATATATTTTGTATATTAAGCTAAGTGTTTACTGTTTATTTTTTATCTGTGTGCTGCTCTTTCTATCTGTGTGCTGCTTTTCTTATGTGCTGCTGGAAATTTAAATTTCCCTGAGGGAGTCATCCCAAAGGGATCAATAAAGTTAAGTCTAAGTCTAAGTCTAAGTCTTCTGTAAACAGAGGACACTCCTACCTGTATGGAGTGCTTCAGTATCACCTGTCGAGACAACCTCCTGCCAAGACTGACAAGCACACTGCAAAACTCCCAGCTGCTCACCACTGGCTACTTCAGCACGTTTCCTCCAAAACCCAAGGGTATGTCAGAGACACTTCAGCCACCAACAACTGCAGTCCTGTAAAAAAAACAAAACAAAATGGAAACAGTCAGATGAACAATGATTTCCTAACAAACTGTTTTAATGCCTTTTTTTCTTTTTAAAATCAGACAGCTTTAAAGATACTATTTCTTTTTCAGGTAAATGTAGTCATGGAGGTATTTTGGACAGTAGCCGCCATATAGGGGCCAAAGGGGGCATCAACAAGGACAGCACCTCACCTCTCTTCTCCCCTCACCATTACCTCCATGTGGAAGCTGCCACTCTGGCTACTAAGGCCACACTGGCAGTACTGAGAGACCTCAGAGACACTGTGGGCCACAAAACCTTCCTCAGGTAGGTTTTCACAAGCACTGAGGAGAAAACACAGCCAGCCTACTTTAATTGATCAACAGCATTGCAATCTTTCCTTGACAGGCTCTTCAGTGTGAAGCAGGTCCCTGCGCTGGTGTTTGTCATTGACACCACAGGTAGCATGTTTGAGGAGATCACTGCTGCTCGCCTCCGGGCTCACTCCATCATCCAGAGCCGGGCCGGCAGTGCCAAGCAGCCTGGCACCTTCATACTTGTGCCCTTCCACGACCCGGGTGAGGGCGCAGATATTTGTCGCAGTCGTGAATGAAAACAGTATTTTACACAACACAACAACAGTGACTTTATGTTGATTGACTGACACAACGCTAAGGTCATATGTTCCTCACATGGACCTCTCTTTATTATGGATAGATGTGGACATGTGGGTAACACTGTACACTGTGGAGTAATACTGCACAGCTCTAACAAAAAAAGGGTTTATAAAGCAATTTGTGGCTTGAACACTTGAGGCAGTGTTTGGGCAACAAGTTTGTAAAATGTGGTATGAAGTTTGACAGAAATGAGCTCACCAGACCTGTATATCCTATTCCTCATGTCTGCTTCAGGCTAATGTCCCCAGGCTACATTTTCCACTACTAACATAACACACTCAAATCTCCAACTGAACTGTCAGCAGTCTAGCTGCATTGTGGGTGACTGTGATGTTGAAGAACTTGGCTGGTGTGTAGCAAATCCTGACCTCAACTCCACCCAGCAACTTTTGGATGAGCTACAATGTTGAATGCTAGGCCTCATATATGCCATCATATAGTTGAAGCATATTAATTGTCCCATTACATCGTTGTAATGTTTGAGAATCCACATACTTTTGGCCATGTAGTGTTATTGTTGCCAACATGTTGAACTAGTCCTTTAAACATGGTGTCACACCCTCTGAATTTTGTCCTAGCAGTTTGAAGATTGAAAGATTTCAAAAGTTCAATGTGATGGTTGACATTCTAAAAGATTTGCTGTTCTTGCTACTCAAAAAGCCATCAGCTGCTGACCACTGAACATTTCTATCTATTGTGCTCTTCAGGGGTAGGACCAGTGTATGAGACGGATGACCCAAACCAGTTTATGATGCATATGGAGAGTCTGATGGCGCTGGGAGGAGGAGATGAACCAGAGATGTGCCTCTCTGCAATTCAGGTGAATTCGGATGCTGTTTGTGTTATGAAAAGCTGGGTAAAGTGATCAGGTGTGTGTGCAAGAATGGCAAATGTCTGTGGCAGCTAATTTCCCATTTTGCTGTGTTTTCAGCTGGCTCTCACTCAAAGTCCACCACTGTCAGAGATCTTTGTATTCACTGATGCCTCCCCTAAAGATGCACACTTGTACGATGTGGTGAAGGCCCTCATTCAACTAAAAACAGCCACACATATTCTTTTCAGCAATCTTTCTTCTCTGTTAGCCACTCTCTCCTTATAAATATGCATGCGGGCATAATGACTGCTAATAATATATTGATTGGAGGGTGTGGGTGGTAGGG
Source organism: Scortum barcoo (assembly GCA_023238725.1). Taxonomy (NCBI): domain Eukaryota; kingdom Metazoa; phylum Chordata; class Actinopteri; order Centrarchiformes; family Terapontidae; genus Scortum; species Scortum barcoo. The sequence continues at coordinate 24,411 of JAKKUS010000176.1, forward strand.
TAAGGGTGGAAGAAGGGGCCAAAAAACATTCTGAATAAAAGATGTGGGCAAGAGCAGCACACCGAATATCTACGCTGTGAGCTCCCACCTGTCTGACAGACATGCCAGATATGACAGGCAGGGGGCTCATGCAATTACTCTGTCTCAACCCTCCACACCAGTGTGTGCGTGAGAGATGAATTCCACACTTTTTCTCAATCTGTTGGTGTCAAGCTTTCACAGACATGTGTGAAGCATTTTTCACCCCCTCTCTGTCTCGCTCACTCTGCACTCTATATCTGTCTTTCCTCCTTCCCTCGTTCCTCCTCCCAGACCTCCATCCCTCTCTTCATACCCTCAGGCCTTTGCTATTTAATTACACTGCCACTGTATCAGATTACTGAGGAGGAACATAAACTCGCTCAGTGTGTGTGTGTGTGTGTGTGTGTGTGTGTGTGTGTGTGTGTGTGTGTGAGAGAGAGAGAGAGAGAGGAGTATGTTTCAGTTTTTAGAGCTGTGTCCACCTCTGCTCATACGAATGTTTTCATGTAATCCCTTTAAAAATGAGTCAGGAACAAGTGCAGTTTTCAGGCTTGGTCTCGGCATGTTAATGTACTCGTACTGTATACAAGTCACTGTTCAAGAGGCTGGAAAGTTAATGCACACAAATGCTGAATGACAACAAACTTAAGCTTAAACAGTCTCCATAAAATGTACAAAGATCGAACACAACACCTTCTACAGTGAACAGACAAACATACTGAAGTAATTTTGTTCTGAGAGTCTGAAAAAAGTCTGTTAGACTTGCTTGATTTTCTTGAAGACCTTGAATTGAAGAACCCTCTTGAATAAGAGGTGAAAGTTGATTTTCTTCAAACTCTTAGAATTGACCATGACCTGGGTTGACTGTGTTTTCATAGACACACAGAAGTAAAATATGTGGTTTTAATGTACAGATTTACCACGAACAGTTCAGTTCATGGCCTATTTAGCTGCAGCAAGCATGCCTACTTGTCAGATGAAAGGGCACTCAGGATTTTCTTTTCTCTAGTTCTCTTTTTTTTATTCTTCACACAAGTACTTCTGTGACTTTTCATTACGATTGAGTGCAGCGTCATGAATGCCTTTGAGGTGAGACTGGTGGGAAGTGTGCAGCACTATCCCCTTTTGTAAATTGATTGCTTCTCAATCTTCTTCTCTTTGTAACTGTAGGGTTTCTGGGTGAGGTCATACCCCACAGGTATAAATGCTTTTGTCTTTAGATGCAATCAGATGACAGGATGTGTGACATAGTTTATAGTTTTAGGTTTAAGCTTTTAAGCTGGTTTGTTTTAAGCATACTGAGAATTTAAAGTATATGCAGAACAAAACTCACATCCTCATATGTACAGTTCATTCAAAAAGTAATACAACATTCACACTGGCAGTGAAAAGACCTCTCCCTAATGCAATTCCAAGGTCAGAGAAAGGGGACAAAAAATCCAGCCAAAGTTCAGCCAAAGCAAGTTTGAGACTTGGAGTTGGAGTTTGTCTAATTAAATATGTTTCTTCCAAAATTATGGTGCTTGTTATAAACCTTTCTCTGTTTGTATTACTATCCATCTACCACAACTATTAAGTTAAGCATTAAGTTTGGCCGAATTTGAAAGGACTGTGAATTTTGTTTTTTGTTTTTTACAAGAAAATCGCTTTAGAAACGGATCTCTAACTCTGTACAGGATAAGCACAAATAAAACTTCTTCAATGTGCAAATGGGCATGTGAGTATAGTTTACACACACACACACACACACTATGTACCTGTAGCCACACAGGGGATATCTACATTCCTGTCGAGCTCGGCGAAGATGGTCCTCTTAGGTTGAGCAGTCAGAGAAGGCGGTTCTGCAGAAACATGTTAGGACACAAAATGTAAAGCCTTGAAATATACAGCACAGACTACAAACCCAAGTCTAACTGAACAATATAAATTACAAACATCCCCTGCTGTGTGCAGCACGTCAAAACTAATAATAAACCCTCAAAAAAGGCTTAAAAAACACAGTACAAACATTGAATAGCTGGAAAAAATATTGAATATTGAGTTTGCCCCCCTCCTTGAACCGCCACCTTACCAAGGTGGAGGGGTTTGTGTGCCCGAATGATCCTAGGAGCTATGTTGTCGGGGGCATTACGCCCCTGGTAGGGTCTCCCATGGCAAACAGGTCCTAGGTGACGGGCCAGACTAAGAGCGGTTCACAAGCCCATCATGAACAGAAGAACATCAAGGACCGTTACGTCGCCCGGATTGGCGTTACCGGGGCCCCACCCTGGAGCCAGGCCTGGGGTTGGGGCTCGCAGGCGAGTGCCTGGTGCCTGGTGCCCCGGGTCTTTGCCCACGGGACCCGGCCGGGCTCAGCCCGAAATGGCGACGTGGGCCCGCCTTCCAGTAGGCTCACCACCCGCAGGAAGGTCCATGAGGGGCCGGTGCAATGTGGTTTGGGTAGCAGTCGTGGCTATGGGGCCTCGACGACCCAATCCCTGGAACCCAGCTCCTTGAGAGGGGCTGGACCCTCCACTACTCTGGAGTTGCCCAGGGTGAGCGGCGGTGAGCTGGTGTGGGCTTGCTTATA